>JARACY010002502.1:0-42076 GCA_029255725.1 Scrobipalpa atriplicella
GGAAGATTTTGGTAAGCCTTTGTCATTATAAAATATTCCTTAACTTAATCCAAGGATTTCGTAGACATTCAGCTAGTTGTCTTCAAAGGTTGAATTGTTCTTCTTCGTCTTCAAGTGGATGGAAAAAAATCATATATTGTTTGAATAAAAATCATCAATTTAACGCAAACAGTGCAACTTATAAAACGACAACTGCAGGCGTTATCTGACTACTTTGCTGTCACATTTCATTCAGGCGTTATCTATATTGCTCTCATACTTTACTCAGGCGCTATCTAAAATTATTGCTTTGCTCTCATGCTTCATTCAGGCGCTATTCCATTACAGAGGAGTGGTGCGCGGCGCTGGGCGTAGGATGGTGCGCGGGCGCAGAACTGGCAGCGGCGGCTGGATTGTGTGAAGCGCATCTCACTTACCGCATCGCTACGTTATTGTTTGCAGGTTGGTAATGAAACAATGGCAGCAATTCGTAGTTGCAAAAATCACGACTTAACTAATCTAAGTCTATACTTGTCTTTTTCTATCATGAGAGAACAGAAAAGGACGGCAATAATTTAAGTCAAGATTTAGTTTAGTTGTGCTCTCCACGAATCGATAGCAATAACTATAATCTTCTTCTTAGTGTGATCGATGACAGACTCTGGTAGTAATTCGGCGATGCAAAAGGCACGACTTAATTAATATAAGTAAGCCCACATCTGTAATTTTTAATCAGGAGAGAACAGAAAGAGACAGCAATAATTTTAGTTGAGATTTACGTAAGTCGTGTTCAAATCGAATTGCTCTTACTATGCTCATTATTACACACTACACTAACCGCCAACGGTTAGGGCCTAAATTTATTTGTAAGTATTCAATGATAAAGTGAATAAAGAAAGTAATTCGATTAGTTTGCCACGAGATGAGGCTGTGTAAAACCAGGAATATTTATTTTTCTCAAAAATTCATGAAAATTGTCTTATTCCTTATGCAAAATTAATACGCAAACTTTGACATTTACAGTTTCTCTAATAAAAAAAAATCCTTTTTTATTTTTTTCATAGAACTCGTCTTTTTCAAATTTCGAACAACAAAGGGCTCCGTCAAAGTACAAAACGCCATTCCTCCATGCCAAAACTCTCCAGCAAAGTCCAAAACGCCATGACTTCATGCCAAAACTTTGTTTTCTAATTACACTTGCGTTTAATTTCAACCATTTGCATTTGTGTTGACCTAGCACTGAGGCTGTACGCCATAGATTTTTTATTTATGTATTTCCTTGCATCAATTTGAGAAAAGCACTATGTAAGCCTCGGCGGAAATAGCAATTGCCTGACTCGTATTATTGAAGTCCTCGCCTGGTCCGTCAATTGCTGGTTTTCCATGCCTCGACAACAATGTACTAAGTATTCTATAACTTTTCTTTCAGACCTAGCTGAGTCGTTCATAAACGTATACCTGGACGAGATGACCAGCTGGTTGCGGAGACAGATCTTCACAGTGTTCGAGCAAATGGCGGAGGAAGATGAATCAGCTAAAGAAAAGGAGCCGCTGAGCAAGTTTGATATTGACGAGACTTGTGATGTCATCGTAGAGAGACTAGCAGGTAAATACCGGGTGTAAGGGACAGCGTCCCGAAAACTGATAGGGGTTGCTCAGTCAACGATACTGAACAACTTTTTTTTTTTTTTTTTTTAAATACAATAATAAGTGCAATTAATTTATGCTTAACTGAACAACTATCACCAGGATTTTTTTTCAGGAAATGACTGACAAATTGTCTGATCAATGTGGTCATTTTGTATGAAAAAGCAAATTTTTATTTTCATTTTCTGAAAAAAAATTCTGGTGGTAGTTGTTCAGTATCGTTGACTGAGCAACCCCTATAAGTTTGCGGGACGCTGTCCCTTACACCCGGTATAATTCACATACATACATAGATAAATAACGCCTTTATCCCTAACGGGGTAGGCAGAGCAAAAACGAGCCTAAACAAAGGTCGTTCTGCCACGTCTGACAAGTTTTGGGGGGTTATTGCAGATGATTATGTACTCGTATATTGCTATGGTGACGGGTTGTCAGCCTATCGCCTACACTGCAATACACTGAAACCTTCAAATCCCTTAGCTGGTTTTTACAGCATGCCCGGGAGGAGATGCAGCTGGCACATTCTATGTTTTTCAATCACTCCCAGTCCAGCATGGAGGAATTATAATTCATTATCAGAATAATTCGGGGACAAAATAGAGCCACTGGTTCAATTAGAGTCACGGGGTCAAATAGAGTCACTACTAGGTCAAATAAGAGCAACAGGGTCAAATTGAGTCACTGGGTCAATAAGGGTTACTGGGTCAAATGAAGTCATTGGGTCAATAAGAGTCACTGGGTCATTATGGGTCACTGGGTCAAATAGAGTCACTAGATAAGTAGGTAAAGAATGCGTGCGTGATTTCTAATTTGTAATTTATTTTCATCTCTTCCAGCTCTGCAAGTATTCGGCGAGGAAACATTACACAAGTCAGTTCGTCTGTCAGTCACCAGTCTCAGCCATAAGGAGATCAACAAAGATGTCATATTCCGGGTGTTGGACCTCTACACGCTGCATTTCAAGAAGGCTGCTGGCTTGAGGAACCCATCGTTTGATGCCAATTAAAGACTCCTACTCGCAGTGCTGCTGTCAAGTGAAGATAAGCAAATAAATGTATGTAGTGAAGGTAGTCGTCTACACACAGAAGACTATGGGTCCGATTCGTAACCATTCCGAATTAACTAAATCTCAACTAAAATTGTCATTCCGTTCTGTTCTCTCATGATAGAAAGTGACAGGTATGGACTTATATTAGTTAAATCGCGTATTTTGCAACCACGAATTGCTACCAATGTCCGCTTTGTGGTCGTCTACATAGAGAAGACGTAAATGGTCGTCTATTTTTTTTTTTACTTTTAGAACACAGCTTTCCAATTTCGTCACAATACTTTATGTAATTAATAATAGCCGTACCAGTCTTGTATTCTGTAAACGGCGCTAGCTCTATATTTCTATTGCCAAAGATTTATGTAAATATTATATAAAGATATAAATCTGTTAAATGCTTTAAATGTGTTACTTATAAAAATGTGTATTAGTGTAAGTATTAAAAGATACATTCCGCTTAATAAATTATACCAAATATCAAAACCATATTTTTAAATCATAATCCTGTTTATTATTATGATTGTAAAAGCAGCGCGACGATTGTACGTCTAAAACCTGCTACGATTCAGCGTCTTATTTCCTTAGTTTGTAAAGTGCTTAGAAATAAGTCCACGAAACAGATGTTTTGCTATACGCGACCGAGTAATTGTTAATTACGTAATTACTGAAATATTGTGATTTGCTTCAAATTTATTCTCGATGTCTCATAAAATTATTGCGATTCTGGCAGACCGATAGGTATATCACAGAGTAGGTAGAGACGTAAATTTCGTGCATTTATTTACACATGTTACCTAATAGTACATTACGATATAAGTGCGGTGGGTTGATCATTACAGCCGAGGCGATATTGCTAGCCCGAGCCGTAGGCGAGGGCTACAAGAAAGCAGAGGCTGTAATTATCAAACCGCACGTATGTCGTACGACGTTTTATAACATATTTGCGAGGAAATAGCAAAAAAATTAAAACAATACAGCGAAAAGAAAAAACGCGCGGAATAATCTTTACTCGTTCCCAAATTAGCGAAGCGCGCGCATCCACAGATTACCTAGCATTATATCGCGCAGCGCTTTTTTTTTAAGGCAAAGGCACAAAAACAGCCAGTATTCTAATTAACTAAATTAATATTTTTATGTTTTGTGACAGATAAATTGTTGAAATTTATTGTCAAAATTAATTAAATTAAAGAATGAAATGTTTATTCATTATATTTTATCTCCCAAAGTTAAAAAGTACCGTTCGATAAACCGTGCGTTTTACCTAATTAAAAAAAAGACTCGTGTGTTTTACAGCACTCGTGCATTTTACATTACGATTACGCACAAGTACGTAATAAGATACAATACAATATTGAAATTGGTGTAATAAGAGACCCTTTACGAGCAAATGTGTTATAAACGTTCTTTAAAATAGAGGTCGTTATATATCCTTATTTCACAGTAAATAAAATCTACTGAAAATTACATTATTTTAATGATGAAATTTTTAATTGTTTAGAAACAGAAGTGTCGAGTGTTGCAAGATCGGAAGAAGTGTAATCTGGGAATAAGTGTGAAATGGGGTATTTCGTCTGGATTGCAAGTAAGTGCTTTCACGGTTGGGGGATTAAATTTTCTTTCAAGGAAAATAAAATAAAATCTTTATTATGACCGATGTATCAACTAGCTAAGCGTCGATTTGGCGTTCCTAATTTTTCTGGATATGGATTGATTGGATACACGGATATTTGAACAAAACACTAACGGAATGTCGACTTTCTGCTTTAATTTTCATACGTAATTTTTTTTCAAGCGGCCATCTTAACCCTCCAAGTGGCGCACTCCTACGTCCTCCTAACCGCTAATCTCGAAGATATTCAGGCTATTGCCAAACAGCTGTCCGCATCACCTCTCTCGGAGACCATTAACAAGATCTGGCGCCGGGCAGCCTCGCAGTTCAACAAGCATCTGAAGATCGACCAGCCGAAGAACTTGGGGTATATGAGATCCAATGATGACGCTCCTCCGCAGGGTTTGTATAATTTTTGTCTACCGGAAGTACCCCCAGGGGAACTGAAGGTTCATAGATATCCCACTACTATTTGGAGATGGCCCTCTGGCGGAATCCTGCGGTATTTCGTAAAAAAGAATTTTAGTTTTTGGTACCTATCTCATGCATTATAATTAATAGGATTATCTTTTCTTGATACTTAGAACCAGCATATATGAAGAGTTCGAATGACGATGTGCTTCCACAAGTTTTGTATTTCTTTTTTCATAATAGGTTTATGCAATGTAATTAGGAGTACTGAATATCTAATGCTTGCATCTTTTTGTTTTCGGCCGATATTTTTAGAACCGAAATACCAGAACTCCAATAATATGAAGACATCAAATGAAGATGTACCGCCTCTACCTTCAAATCAAGGAGGATATTTGGGTAAGTTTGGTGGGCAGCACATAACAATAGATAAAAAATATGAAAAATAAGAAATACCTCTAAATGCAAAGTTCAAAATGGTCATGGTTAAACTTGCGATATTTGGAACGTTTGATCCATCGCTCTGCCAACTCAGCTACCGCAGTACTTGTTCGACCTTCGAACGAACATCGTTCGGCAAAATAATTAAAAGTTTCGTCATAGGCGTCAATCGACGCTACGCCGCAATCGCACATAATATGGTCAAATCCATTTTTCACCACACAATTCGAAGACCAGTCCGAAGTCGAATGAGCGACTTTCACAGACTTCTAGATAGCCCGTTTTATTTTAACATTTTACAAATGTGGCGTTTGAGTATTTACGTCCTTCGCAGCTCCAGAAGACCAACAACAACAATTACAACAGCAGCCGCAGCAACAACAGCAACAAAACCAGCTACCGCAGCAACAAAACCAGCTACCGCGGCAACAAAACCAGCAGCGGCAGCAACAAAACCAGCAGCCGCAGCAACAAAACCAGCAACCGCAGCAACAGCAGCGGGTTCCTCAGCAGTACGTACAGCAGCAGCAACAACTACCGCAGCAGCCTCCGCAGCAGTATGTGGAAACAATAAGGAACGATGAGCCTCTCCCCGCCGACGATTTCAACCAGGATATCCAGCAGGTCTGGAAATAAAAAAGAGAATAAATTCTAAATACTTTTAGAACATATATAATCCTCCTACTCCTTACTGGCTTCCATGCTGGACTGGGAGCGATAGAAAACATAGAATGTGCCAGCTGCATCTCCTCCCGGGCATGCTGTAAAAACCAGCTAAGGGATTCGAGGGTTTCGGTATATTGTAATTTAGGCGATGGGCTGACAACCTGTCACTACAGCAAGACACAGACCTATCTTAAACAACCCTCAAAACTTGTCAGACGTGGCGGAACGACCTTTATTTGGGTCGTTGACGCTCTGCCTACCCCATTTAGGGATACAGGCGTGATAGTATATATGTACTCCTTACGTGTATTTCGAAATACTACAAAATCTTCCATGAGAATCGTTAGATTCTCCTCGCTCGAACCAACCCACGGTATCTACTATCTAGTCCAAGAGCCTGAATCTCAGACCTATAAAGTAGACCATAGACACAGCAAAAACGCTTTTAAACTCGTATTAAAATATGACCGGTCACGGTCATTAACCTACTCTACTATTGGTGAACTTACCATCCGAATGAGCGCTCTACTTCTTAACTAACTCTCTTTTTTCCAGCCAGAAAGAAGTAGACAGAGCGATGAACTGGTAGGCAACGAGAGAAAGTCAAGCATCTATCTCAAACCTCTGCGCAGGATTTTTGAGGACCCATCAGTTTAAATAATAAATCGCTTTTGCGGGCACGTGGAGTTAGATACCTACCGTGTTTTATTGTTAATTACCTGCTACCTAAGTCGACAAAAAAGTTTTACACACCTCTGCATTATTATATCAACATAATGTATCAAGGAACTTGCGTTTAAAGCAAGAAAATAATCCCAAGGGATATTAAGTTGTATGGAAATCCTTAATAGCCCAAGGGTTATTATGAGATTTGAATTTGGAATGTCATGTGAACTACTAAGAAAATAATTTTCAGAAAAAATAATATGGCTGTGTGTGTATTAAAACTGTTGCCACACTCGCCTTCTGCGCCTCCCGGTGAGTGTAAAAAGGCTGTATGACTAGTTATCTATATGTGCTCTTTGCTTTGTATAAATAAAAAAAAAAAAAAAAACGCGGTTTGTTTTTACGGTTTTTGCAAAAGTTTTTCTTTCATTGATTTTGACTTCCATTTCGTAAATTGTCGAGTGAAATTAATATTTTGACTTCAGAAAGACATTGTGACTAGTATTTTATGGTATTTTGTTATTTATATTGAATATGTTAAATATGAACAATTCGTTTTTTGGAAAAATACGTAGGTAGTGGATTGTGAACGTGAAGTGTAGTTCAGTGAGTGTGAGTTGACTTTCGGATCTGTTGCTTCTGGTATGTTTTCAATATTTTATTTATCTATCAATATTACATGATCAGGTATATTTCTGAGCTTTATATCTTACAGACGCCTGCCACCGTCTAAGTAATCTGTGCAGTAGGTGTGTAAAATATAGTATGCTCCTCGGGAATAAATGTGTCTTCGCCTTGGGCAGACTTGAATCCCTCGCTACATTCAGGATTCTTGTCATAATTCCCTCGCTTCGCTCAGGAATTAAAGATTTAATTCCCTCGCTGCGCTCGGGAATTAATCCTGGAATCCTTCATTCCGCTCAGGATTCAATATGCTGCCCGTGACGTTAGACACTGCTTTATTCCCGCGTTGCATAATATACTATAAAGCAAAATATTGGGGTTTTCTCTGTGTGCTCTACATATTACGAAAGACTACGCTCCCATACTTTACCTAAAACCTACAACTTAACAAGGAATGTTCGAGGAATTCTTGTCTTGGGAATCGGAGAAGTGACTAAAAAACAAATTGATTTGATGAAATAACAAATGAGCCAACTTCGTCTGATCGAAGTGCTGATCGATCGGAAAATATGCAAGTTTTGTATGGAGTGGGAATGGAAAGAAAATTCAGGTGAAAGAACTCCCTTTGTACTACGAAAGAAAAGATTTTGCTATAAAACGAACATGCCGCATCCTAGTCAATGACAGTTAGACAAAAATGTTGCCATAATAAGAAAAATTATCTAACCCATTTATTATTTAAATATTTGTCTCTTTCTGATTCGCAAAATTCATCCGCGGAAAGATTTTTACGGGAATGAGGTACCAGTAGTGCGTTCACGCGTGCACGGTTAGGGGAAGATGAGGGAAATTGTCTATGGTTACCGCGCCATTCTCGACTTATTACCAAGAGAAAATTTCGCCAAATGTCTTTTTGACATTATTTTGTCAGTGATTTTCTCCTAACGGTTTCCCCTAGGAAGGAGTATTTAGTGTTCTGTGCCCCTAAGGCAGCCATTACACGGTCAGTCCAGATCACGATCCGATCAAGGTCACGGATCACGCCAGATTGATGGATCTTGGTGTGATTGAAACGACATTAGACGTTCACTCCAGATCACGTCAGTCCACTGCTCGCTACCATATAGTTAACACGCGTTAACAAGTGAAAATGGCTTCCGATAAGAAAAAAGTAGCAATAATTAATCAAAATTATAAATAATAATAATGAAATAATTAAAAAAAAATAAGTAATTAAATAAATTAATTAATAATAAAAATTAATTTAATTAATTAATAATGATTAATATTATTATTATTTTTATGTATTTCTTTATTTTTCTCTTCTTTTGAAGGTATTCACCCATCCCTATTATTTGTAGGTATACTTTTCAGTATCACGGGCCCACAGGGACCCGGTCCTTTGAGGCATACGTGGGGCCGAAGCCAACAGCGCAGAGGCCTTTTTATACCAAATAATGTATTGTGATGTGTACATCACGCGGATACTCGCTCTGCCTGCACTATAGAAATACAACCAAAGCCAGCACCCGCATGATGCAAGGACTATTGCAAATAATGGTAGGAAAACTAGGTCTATGGGGAGGGATTTAGCTGGACCGGTTGCTGGGATATTGATTGAGACAACGGGACGCCTGCCAAATCAAATGTCTCAATCTCGATAATCTCGGCAGACGGTGACTCGCTACCGACTAAATGGGCCCCCTCAATAAGCGCCGCATGGCTAGGGAGCAACATTGGTGCCGATAGCTAAGGGTGTAGAGAGGTGAGACTGCGGGGCGCAAGATCCCAGTTGTGGTCAAGTGCCCCCGGCGTTATGACATTTTACACTTCCACCCTTCAAGCATATAGCTCTTGCGGTTCCACTCTGGACGGCCGGCTAAGGCAAGCCAGAGGTGGGGTCCATACGGGCCCCAGGAACAATAGGGTCCGTGGTGTCGCCAGTCACCAACAGTTCGCCACGAACTGCCCTGCGGGTAGCTAAGGATGTAGAGAGGTGTGCTGCGCTTTCAAGTTCCTGTTTCCAGTCAGCATTACTCGCGGCTTTATGCCTTTAACACTTCCACCCTTCGAGTGAATACTCTTGCAACTCCACTCTGCCCAGCCGGTGAAGGCAAGACAGAGGCGGACTCCCCCACGCATGGGTTCACCCAGAAGTATCTCGGGTCCGTGGTGGCGCTACTCACCAACAGCTTGCCAATTTATTTTTATTTTTATTTATTAATTTAATTATTATTATTACTATATTTTATTAATTATTTAAATATTATTATTATTTTTTTCATTCCAGTTAGAATGAAATCTTTTTCAGAAGACATGTCATCGCTATTGTCCGACTCGTCCGACTCCATCGCGGTGCGAACGCTGACTGACGTAAATTGACAAAACTTCACATTACACGGTCAATCTGGATCGCGATCCGTGGATCGCGATCATGGATTTCAAAAAATCTAGATATTTGTGATCCGATGTCGCGATCCGTCATTCCAAGACGTTACACGGTCAATCTGGATCGCGATCAACGATCACGATCACGGATCGCGATCTGGACTGACCGTGTAATGGCTGCCTAAGTGCACGCGTGAACGCACTCCAGGGGGCCTATGATGCGCACTGTAGACTTCGTTTTGTCTACACATTATCTCTTTCGTTGCGCACTTCACAACGGTAAAGGACATGGCATTAATCATAGTGAAGTTTGCAACAAGTGTAGACAAATCCAAGTCTACAGTGCGCATCATAGCCCTGCTGGAGTGCGTTCACGCATGCACCTAGGGGAAACCGTTAGAGCGACTTTTAATCTGACAGCTCGCGTAAACCCCCGTTCATGCACGCACTTGCACCTGTCAGGATGAAATTTCCTCTGACAGGCGCTTCAAAACGGGGCTTTATCAACTGTCAAAGTGAAAAGTTCCCCTAACCTTGCGCTTACCGTGCGCCCGTGAACGTACCCCAGGATTTTATTCTGAGATATTTTATTCTAGTTTTATTTTAGTTTCGATTATTTTATTATGAATTACAAAAATGGCAACCCCAAAATTTGACACTTCACTTGTTTTTCGAAAAATCCTGGAATTTTGTGAAAAAAACAAGAGATTCTGCAAGTCATTTTCGCTGGAATTTCCGTGCGGCAACCATGGATAACAACCTGCAGCAAGAGGACCTGCTCATCCAGCTGCGGGGCAAGCTGAACGAGGAGAAGATCAAGCTTTGGGAGCCCCCGTATTACCAGCCAAGCAGTGACGATATTACCTCGAGTTTGCAGGTCAGCCTTTGTTTTGTTTACATCCTTGCACATGCGCGCTTGTAAAAGTTTGCATTTGCAGTATTTTGCAGCGTAGAAGTTACAAGAGCTGAACTATTTGACGCTTTTTGGATTCCCGTTGAATGCTCCACATTGCCCTTTGTTTACAAAACAAAGAGGGCTTTATACTACTGTAATTTAATAATTATATGTTCATACTTTGAAACTACAAAAAAATAATGGGTATCATAATGGGAACTTTAAACTTAAAAAACTTTTACAGAGATCCAACTTAGAAGAGTGGGAATATGCCATATGGAGAATGCCCTGAAACTAAAGGGAATCCACTACCCTCTCCCCACTCTCTCCCTTACTTCCCTGCTCCTCCAGCTGTTGCAGGTTACTAAGGAAATACCATTTTGTTCTATGATTACTGATACTTTTTTTCAATTCTCACAGGACTTAGCCAAAAAATATTCCTCAACACTCTCCATAGAGTATGAAACTGTTCTGAATGCACTTCGTGAACTACAACTTCACTCTCTAGAACGTAACAAAGCCAACTCTGAGTATAAAGAGACTGGATTAGCTACTTTCCGTGTTAAAGTCAATGCTCCAGATAAGAAGCCTTATGTGATTAAAGTCCAGAAGAAACTGGATACTCTGGCCAGAGAGATTGCTGTTGATGTGGCTAAAGAGTTGGATATTGTTGCAAACAGGTTTGTTTCTAGCTTTTTTCAGTTTTGTATATTGCTTAGTATGGTTGCCCCTGGAAATGATATGTTTTCCATTGGCTTTTTACTGGAAAACATATCAATTGCAGTAGCTTTTATTAACCATCAGGGATGATTACTGTGTGTACCACCAGCCAACTAAATAGTATAAGAAAAAAATATTAGTCCAGTATATTGAGTAGCTGTTAATTTAAATAAATTGGAAATTGATTTTACTTTTTCAGAATAAAATTAATATTCAATGGAAGAGTTTTACAACCACCCAGAAGTTTGGAGGAGCAAGGGGTTAAAAATGGATCTCAAATAATGGCACTTGTTATGACTGGTAAGGAAAAACAAATTGCCTATTTTTAAATTAATTTAATATGTTATCGCTAAAATTTGATCTTTTAACACTAGCGTTAGCACTGCGAGAAAGCTTCTGAGCGAGAGTTTTTTCAATGAATAGCTTTATTTATTTATTTTTGTTTCTATACCTATTTATATTTCATTATTAATTTTATATTACAGTTATCGTTTTTAAAAAATATTACAGCACATTCAGTGATCCTTGTCTCACTTTCATACGATAAATAATATGTTAATTTATGTAGGTATTTATGGTTTTGCTCGTTTCAACTAACTCGTTTTGTATATTATGTGCAAATCTGTAAATAGCTCTCAGTTTTGTATATTTTTTATTTACTGTTTTATTGTCGCTGATGATTTGCCGAATAAATAAAAATAAATAAATAAATATTCTATGCATATAAAGAGTATTTATATTTAATAAACAATTTTTATGTGCTCCTTTATCTATTATCATTACATTACTGAAGCATCCCTAAGCTATGGCACACAATTAAATTAACAACCTGTATAATGTTTATTGTATAGAAACACCAGAAACAGAAAGACTGAAGAAAGAGGAGACAATGTACATGGAAATGAAGTCGACCAAAGAAGACGCCATGTTGCTGTCCGAGTATGTTGATGATATTGCTGATGAAGATGAATACATGCAGGTAAAGTTGTACAATTTATGATACTTTGGTTTAGTAGGTTAGTGAAAAAATATTCCTTTCTCATAGCTGGTTACGAACTATCTGGTTTAATACGAAAGTAGCTGAATGGGGTATAATATCCTATTACTGACCACGTCCAGTTATTGGGCACTTCCAGATATTGGTCATCTCCAGTTATTGGCCACTCTAGTTATTGGCCACCTCCAGTATCAGGTTACTACTGAAAGTTCACAAGGTGTAATGTAGGTAATAACTTTTGTTGGCCAGAAATCCTCCTAAAAGTAAAAAAATTAGCTGACCAAACTTCTCTGCCCATAAAATTGAACTACTTTCCCCAAGAAACATGGTTGAAATATGAAAAATAAATTGACCGTTCCATATAAAATGATTCAAATCGCTGTCTCCATTTGCATGGGAGGGCCCAATTTTTTCTTCATATTTCGTTTTCAACCCATATTCCTTGGGGAAAGTTGTTTAGTTTCATGGATAGGATCACACTGTAAAGTTGGGTCTAAGCTACAATAGATCTTTACAGGTTGTAGTGGCTGTTGGGCTGAAATGACCAACCCCAAACGAATCATAATCATAATAATCAAAGTTTGGTCAGAAGACTTGTTTACTCCCGTATATTTTAAAAACATCATCATTTTCTTCCCACAGTTAGAAGACCAAGCCGGAAACACAGTTGAATTACCTCCAGCGGAGCGCAGGTCGCTTCTTGTAGGCTTGGCTCTACACGAACGGGGCCGCGCTGCCATTAGACAGAGGGACTTTAATCTTGCCTTGGTGTTGCTACTGGAAGCTGACAGGCAGTTTGAGTAAGTAGAACTACTTAGCAAATTCAGGGCAGGGATTGAAGAAAGCGGACAGGAATCTGATGAGAACGGCTGAACACCGAGGTGTATGTCCAGCAGTGTCCAGCAGTGGACTGATGCAGGCTGATGATGATGATAAAGAGACGTATTACAGGCCCAAATACATGCTGCTAGAAGATACTTTTCATATTTGTAAAAATGATTCTGAACAAAAAATTTGATAGGGTTGAATTGAACGTTCTATTACTAGTCACTTTCCGTAACTGATTGGTTACTATTTTCTTAAATTTTTTGGATATCGGGACCTGTGGATTAAAAGGAGAAGCCTTTGCTCTGCTCTGCAGTGGGACGTTTCGAGCTAATAAAAAAAACTAGAGTTTACGAGAGCGTACTCTCAGTGTAACTTTTAGAGTAATAAGAGCTTCTTATTTCTCTTTCCCAGCGAATGCCGTTCCTCAATCCTAACGGCAGTCGACAACTGGGCGCTTCTACAACTGGACATAGCTTGGTGCTACCTCTGCGTACAAGCTTTAGGTGCCGCCAGTGATGCGGCTGTTCGACTGACACGAGCAGAGGAAGCGTTTGCTAGAAGTTACGGTACTGACCAGCAGAGGGTTGTCGCGCTCAAGGGCACCGCAGGTAAATAAATACATACATACATACATACATAAAATCACGCCTTTATCCCTAATGGGGTAGGCAGAGCGAAAACGACCGAAAGGTCATTCCGCCACGTCTGACAAGTTTTGAGGGTTATTTCAGATGGTCATGTGTATTTGCTATAGTGACAGGTTGTCAGCCCATCGCCTAAATTGAAACCAACTACATTAATAAATTACAAATACATTAAAACCCTCGAATCCCTTAGCTGGTTTTTACAGCATGCCCGGGAGGAGATGCAGCTGGCACATTCTATGTTTTTCTATCACTCCCAGTCCAGCATGGAAGATAAATAAGGTAAATAAATGGTCATTCAATTTGGTTCCTTCTAGCTTTCGTCTTCTTAGCGTGTCGATGGCATACACTACACTGTTGCAGCCCAGAATTTGGCCACATTAGCAGCATTATCAGCCAGGCACGATGTTAGGTGTTTCATCGTTTGAACTACACCACACAAACTTCAATTATCGTTTTGTGTTCTAGCAAAGCAAGTACTAATTTCAAATAAAAAAGGAATAAAAACATAATTGAGTTGAGAACCTCCTCCTTTTTGTTTTGAAGTCGGTTAAAAAGAGATATAGAATAGAGCCTTGGATATGTGTATTTATATTTTAGTATTTATACTTTCAGCAAACGAGCGTGTATTGTTAATGCGGCTTTACTTGCTGCAAGGTATCGTGGCGTATCATCAAAACAAGCGCTCGGAAGCCAAGCGTTTGCTCGAGCGAGCTGAAAGCGAACTCAATGTTTTGAGGGTAAGCATCTCATATGTTTCTGTTGTGTTCCGGTTTTAACCGCTTATTAGCTTTCTGACATAGTGCGTGAGACGACCAATTTTAGAGTCAGCGACCTGCTCTAAGGCATAACATATCGTTCGTAGTTGTGAGCGAATGTTTTTTTTGTGGACTTTCTTATATGCGTGAATTTTTGTTTATGACTAAAAAAAAACTTAGTAAATGTATATTTTTCGCTTAGGTGGATGAAACAGCAGTAATTGCTTTAATGGAGCTGGGCTGGTCGCGTGGCCAAGCGCGTGCCGGGCTGCGAGCTGCGGGAGGAGTATTGGACGCAGCACATCATTATCTGCATGAGAAGAAGCAGGAGAGAGATAAGGCCAGGGAACAACATCGGTTGGAAAGGTAAGTAAAGATGTCACATGGTTTCATCCATGGTCTCATCCAGTCATAATGGTCTCATCAAGCTTTACTTGTTTTGGGTGCACTTTCTGGTTAAGCTGATACTGATCATGATCTCCCTAGCCTTATCCCGTTTCTCACGGGGTCGGCTACCTGATCTAGGGGATTGAACGAGGGTACTGGTTTTTACACAGAGCGACTGCCATCTGACCTATGACATTAACCGGGACCAACGGCTTAACGTGCCTTCCGAAGCACGGAAACGCTCGAGTTGTTATACCACTACCGGTCACCCATCCATGGCTTGGCCACGGCGATGTTGCTTAACATTCGTGACCGAAATAAATAAGCACTATCCATTTGACCAACGAGCGCAACAGCCACTAAATGTCTACTGTAGAACATGGTCCCCCTCCATTGTCAACACGCTTGTCTGGATAATTAGCGAGCGCACTAAAAGTTGTTACAATTATAGGGAATGCATCTCATTTTTAGGAGTTATTCCTAGTAGAACTAGGTGTAAGCCAATATTTTTCTCTTTGCGGGATTTAAGCGTAATTAAAGCATTGATTCGAGGTTTAAGGGTAAAATTTTGTCATACTGTTAAATCCTATTACTGGTAGCCAATAACAGGTCGCCAATAATTGGAGGTGGCCAACAATCGGAGGTGACCAACAATTGGAGGTGGCCATCAATTGGAGGTGGCCAACAATTGGAGGTGTCCAATAATTGGAAGTGGCCAGTAATAGAACTTATGCAATGAAATATACTCACGTTATAGGCAACGTCGCGCCCTAGGCCTGTGCGAAGACGGCTCTCCAGTCAACCAGAAACTAGTAGAGGCGCTACAGGGCATGGGGTACTCCCGCGAGCTGTCGATAGTGGCGCTGAGGAACTCCAACAACCACGCCGCGGAGGCTGTCAGGCTCATACAGGAGCAACCAGAGCTGGTAAAAAATCTTAACTTATTTAGCCCACATCAAAACTTGTCAGACGTGGCGGAATGACCTTTATTTAGGTAGTTTTTGCTCTGCCTACCCCAATAGGGAAAAAGGCGTGATTTTATGTATGTATGTATGTCACACTGTATAAACTACCCACCATGGGACGACGCCTTGGAAGAACCCGTAGCAAATCGCCAAAAACTGGACTTTGAGGTCCAAAACAGAGGATGGAAAGAGAAGAGAGAAGCATTTGCCCAGTAGTAGGTAAAAAAGTAAATCTTGAAAAATTGGTTCACTAAATCACAAAACCCAAAACTGTAGTCACTACAGCAACACCGAAAATCTTCCGATGTCGATTTTCAGCCAGTTCGGAGCTACTTTAGTTTCAGTGGTCATCACCTCATGTTGGTGCTTAATGAAGCTATCAAAGACATGTATCATGGTGCTTTTCTTATTCCAGTTGGCTGACAGTGATCTATCATCCGACGAGACGGCGACTGGTAGTTCAGAGGACTCTCTCGTCGAGCCGGATTCCAATAAAGTGGCCGAGGTATTTTCACACTTATTTAATAGGTTAGAAAATTACTCAAGCAGCTGCAATTTTTTTTTTTTTTCGGCTTCCATAGAGAAAGTTGTTCAGATCTAAACAAAACCTTTTTTTTAATTGAATTAAAATTTACTGAAAACTCTATTTATTTCTGTTTGCAGCTGGAAGCGATGGGTTATTTAGCGGAAGAAGCTAAGACTGCATTACGTGTAACAGGGAACAATATTCACGATGCCATCGACCTACTGGTCGCAGGTGGGGGGCATGTGCAAGAAGGTAGATTGTTTTTGTGTTATTTATTAATTTATTTCAACAAATAAACTGTCGTCATGGGCCTATTTCACGTTTGTCTGTCTAGTCCTCTAACTCCGTCCGTTACTGATTTTCTAGAAGAGTAAAACTTCCTATAATTGGCGACCTCGAGTATTATACAGTAACTGGTTATTAATTTCTTCAATTGTTCAAGAGAAATAAGAGTTCGACTAAAAGGACGTAAGTGGCAAATAATTGTAACCTCCAATTAGGAGGTGGCTAATAATTGTAACCTCCAATTTGGAGGTGGCCAATAATTGGAGCCGCCAATTTGGAGGTGGTCAATAATTGGAGCCTCCAATTTTGAGGTTGCCAATAATTGGAGCCGCTAATTTGGAGGTGGCCAATAATGGAGCCTCCAATTTGGAGGTGGAGGTGGACAATACTTGGAGCCTCCAATTTGGAGGTGGCCAGTAATAGCATGGAGTAATATAATATACTACGTACAAGTAATAGTAACTTTTACATAAGGCACGAACTTGTATGTTTTTTTTTTTCAGTTATTATTATTTTGCACGTTTTATCTGCTTATTGGTGTGAAATGTTACTTCTGTAGGTCTGTTGTAGAAAATATTTTTTTGAAAATATTGATGTCTGTTGTCATTTTGGATTTATGTTTACGAGATCATATATTACAAAAAAAAAGGGTGGCCCAAAGACGTCCAAAGAAAAAAATAAGGCCAGAATTAAACTGTTAAATGAATAAAATATGTATTGGTATGTCTCTATTGCAGAGGGTATGGCGAATCCATCCACGAGCGCGGGCGGCGCGGAGAAAAGGGCGCGGGGGAAGAAACGTTTCCACCGCAAGAAGTAAGAAATAAATCTCCACATCCCTTTTTTAATTAATCATGTCAAATCTTCCAGGCCTCCAGAAATCTGTTGTGAAACTTGTGAATATTTTTATTAAATTTGGACGCTTTTCATTTATAAAATTGGCACAACAGAGACACAAACCGTGAGATATCAAAGTTTGTTCAGCAATCTGCAGATATACAAGTTGTAAACATGTCCGGCTGGACTTTGGGTCCCCAGCAGGGCTATGATGCGCACTGTAGACTTCGATTTGTCTACACTTGTTGCAAAATTCACTATGACTAATGCCTGTCCTTTTCCGTTGTGAAGTGCGCAACGAAAGACATAATGTGTAGACACATAGGCCTGCTGGTCACTACACCCGACCAGGATATCTGCCCTTTTCCTATCTGTCACACTCGGTCAACTGAACATCTGAACAAACATCCTTATTCATTTTCTGAACTGTCTCCGTGGTCTAGTAGTCTGAGCCATGGGATACGGATCCGGAGGGCTTGGATTCGATTCCCAGGGGGGGACATAAAGTTGATATTTGTCAATTTTGTGAGATCTTTCCCAGTTTGGTTAGAACATTGCAGGCTAAATCACCTGATTGTCTGGAATAAAAAAGATTCCGTGATTAAGACGATGCGTGCTGGTCGCTGTCTTAGATAGTAGTCGTTACACAAACCATGTCAGAGGCATATTAGCTGTGCTAGTAGGTTGTTTAAAGACACCAGGGTTCATCGGTTCGATCAACTCGAAGCCCACACGAAATCTGAACTGATACTCATGTATTTGTTTGTAGCTCGAAGTCGTCGAAGCGTCGCGAGCGCGAGAAGGCGTTGAATCGACTGAAGTCAGCTATACACGGTGAGGATGACGACCACCTCAACTCCTCGCTACATGATGAAGAAACCTATCTCTCCCAGTACAAGAGCCTGCTGTAAGGTAAACCATCACCTTACTTGTAAATTAAACTTACTTTTAAACTCGCTGTCAATTGTTCAAATATGTATCGTGACATTTTCTTCGTTTTAAAGCTACAATAGAGCTAAATCTGCCTTTGAAACTGTACAACGGAAATATGATAAATATCAGCCGATTTAGTAATTTTCTGGGAAAGGACAATATTTTTGTAAATATAAATAAGGAAGGGTGATCGGATTTTTTTAAATCTGAACACCCTTCTTTATTTATAGATAGCTCAAAATAAAAGGACTAGAGTCTGTTCGAAAAGAGAACAGGCATAGAAACGGAGGGCGCACTTTTGTAATTATTAGCCCACGGCTGGTTGCGTGGCGTTTATGCCTGGGTCTTTGACCTAAAACCTCCAAAATTTAATGGGTTACTGTTAAAGACTTGGGCATAATCCTCACACGACCAAGCGACAGTTAATTAAATACAAATGCGCGCCCTCAAATTCCATGCCTGTTCTCTTTTCGAACAGACTTTAGGATGCGATTGAATACGCATTTTCATATTGAGAAGAATAACCACCAGAACAAACTTATCTGTCGCTGTACAAAAATCTGCTGTACGGTAAACAATCTATCTGTATTGTAAATTTTGCAGTTATTTTACTTAGCGTGTTGATGGAACACGAGAAATTACATAGTAGCGGTTTTACAAGCATACCGGTCAACTCGCGATTATGTTTTGAAACTAACTAAATTCAGTTCCCCGTCTACTGCCTACCCCTTAAGTACGGTGACGTGATTTTATATTACAAACTTATAAAACTGAGACAAAGATAATGTTAGTTCTTCTTTGTATGCATATTTACATCTACGTCTACTGTTTGTAATATGAATTATCTTTCTCAGACATTACAAGCCTTCTCTAAACTAAAGTAACGAAATCTCATAAAGCATTCTATTGTTGAATAAAATATGCGTGTTTAGATATTTAAGTGGCTACGGTGGCGACACCTATTCTCCATTCATTATTGAAAAATAATTTTTCCCATACTAAAACGGTCATTTAGTATGGCAGGAATTATTTTTTAATAATGAATGGAGAATAGTTAGTAACAAAAATTATCTTCCCTCAGTATGTGTTCTTCCACTAAGGATTTACTTTTACGGAATTGAAATTACTTGACTATATGATATGAGCTTAGCATTTAAAGTTATACGATTTAAAAATATCTAAATGTGAACAACTTGTTATAAAAATGTGTGTGTTAAATCAAAATTACTTTTTGGACATTATATTCGAATGTCTTCTTTCGGTGCTAGATTTAAATAGTCTTAATAAATGTCCATAAAATAATGACTATTATATATAACCATAGAATAAGATTGGTATTTACAAGGACTGTCGTTAAAATTATCAAAAAGTAATAAAAAAAAGTTGTGACGCCATGTCGATTATATTGTTCAGTAGTTCGTAGTAGCATAGATTGTAGTACCTCGTGCCATGCATGTTTATATACCTCTTCTCTATTATACATTTCGTAAATGATGGACAACCTTCCCATAACGTATCTAAATGTGAATTTTAACCTACCCTATTCCAGAATAATGAGCATCTGCCTCAAAATATTGAAGTCAGGTTTCGTTAGACAGAGAAACACAAACAGGTTATCCATTATTTATTACTCAACCTGTAGATTATAGAAATCTGATGTGATTTTGATAATGAATTTAGAATATATTTTCTTATAATTTATGTATTTAATATAAGTAATGTCTAAATGTGTTATTTACAACGTGTTCTTTGAAATAAAACGTTTATGTATACAGTTTATTAATTGGTTTTATTTATATGCTATTAGTTTTGTACTTGTAGTGTAGAATATAAAATTAAGGTAAGTCTTATCTTTATTAAATTCTAAGTGCTGATTATTTTGTCTTAAAAATTCCGGTGGTGGGCTATACAAATCAACATAAATAGGTATTTTAATTGTTTTTTTAATATACATTACTATAAATAATTATACGCTATGATTTGTTATTAATATTTTTACAAGCATCTAGCTAACGGGCTTGAAGGCCTGGTGGCTAATGGTAAAACTTCTGGGCCGTATCTAGCAGTATAGCTGTACTGTACCAAAGGCCGTATAAGTTATCTGTGACTTTAGGTTCTAATTCAGTAGGATATTTAACTTTACAAATTACTGATTAACCATGAACTCAAAAAACATGACATCATTCTTGATATACTCGAACTTGTCCAGGCTAGTGTGCGGTATGAATATGTACTGTCGCTTCAACTGCAGTAGGGATTTGTCTAAAGCCTCGTTTGATCTGTTCTTGTCGTCTCCCGCGCCGCTGTCGTAGTCGTGACGTTTGGAGGATGACTTGCGTCGGAGTTGCAGCGATTTCACTATGTCCATTGCCTGTTGCAAGAAGAGGGTCATTTTGTTATCCGTGAATGCTACTCTTTATTTACATTAGATAGCTACCTGACTGGACTAAATTATATGCATATTTTAGAAATAAAATGTATTAGTTATGCTATTTCCTTCGTCAGCTATTGGCTATGTTGTAAGAGATAGATCACTTTTTCTTGGAATAGAATCTAGGCCGTTTCCGTTATTTTATGTATGTATATGTAAGTAGGTAATAAAATAGGATCGGTATTATTGCTATCAGATAAGATATTTTGGGAATTACGTCTTACCTGTGCTCTATTATTAGGCTGATCCTTTAATATAATGTTGATGTTGAGATCGCAGGGCCATTCTAACAAGGGATCGTAGGGTCCGCCCACTAAACGTATTGTACTGGTGATGTTGCGCCCTTTCCATTTTCCTATGCCGTTGAGGTTTACTTCAGCCTAAAAGAAAAAAAAAAGTGAGTATGAATATGAACAATTTAGGAAGTTCTGCGTACACAAGATTGATTTTGAAACTGCAATTAGATTGTTATTTTGAACGGGATTATAACCTCGATTATACGGGGTGTAAGGGACAGCGTCCCGCAAACTTATTGGGGTTGCTCAGTCAATGAAACTGAAAACCTACCACCAGGTTTTTTTCAGGAATATTTATTTTCTCTAAAATTTACAGAAAATATAAATAAAATGACCACCTCGATCAGACAATTTGTATGGAAAAGCTAATTTTTTTTTTATTTCCTGAAAAAAAAACCTGGTGATAGTTGTTCAGTATCGTTGACTGAGCAACCCGTATCAGTTTGTGGGACGCTGTCCCTTACACCCGGTATTTATTATTACCTCGTATCGTATTTCGAAGTGTTACACGCTCCAGGGTTACGGTCATCGTTAATATAATCGCCGTAATAATCCTGTTCAAAACAATTATCTAATTGTAAGATTTTGTTTCTACAAGTTAACAGGGAATGTTTGTTTACCTTTAATGTGTACCCATATTTGCTTGTCCTAAAGATGGGACTGCTGAGTACGGTGTCATTTTCTTTGGCGTCCTTCATCCTAGCTGTGAAGTTGTCTATCCTCCATATAAGGTGACCTAAAATAAGCAAATTCCTTTTTCAAAAGTCTGTAGTAAGAGCTGTAAGTCGCTGAGATTATTGGATTATGCTTTGCGTGCAAAATTCATCATATCCTACTAATATTATAAATGGGAAAGCTTGGATGTTATGTAGGTTAGGTCCTGGAATAGGACATAGACTTCTTTTCAAAATGGGAAAACCTTCATATCCACGGGAAATTATTCCTAAACTTTCTGAAATACGATGAGGTAAAGCCAATAAGAGTGGTTAAAAAAATATCTACCTACCATTATCACTCCCCAACTCAGGATTGTCGAAGCTGACCCTCGCCTGGAAGTCAGCCAGCTCGCTTCTTATCTTGGAGTATGATTTGGTCAGCGCTCTCATATCTCTCGCTATATGGTCCACTCTGGCTGCCTGTTCTGCGGATTCGGCTCGAGCGTCTGCTGTTGCTACTTCTAGGACTGATATGCGGTCTATGCCCTGAAAAAATAGGATTAGATGAGTGAGGAAGTAGTAAACAAGGATGCCTGTATAACATCTTTCGCTCTTTAAATTCTGTATAAACAAGTGGGGTGGTATTTATGTAGACAGGCTATTCTTATGCATAGTTACACATATCTTTATCTTTTACAAGTCTTTGTGACCGATAACGAAACATCTCACGGTGTATATTTGTAGCGGAATACTTGTACAAGTTGAACGGAGGTTTAGCCCTCGTCGTCGACATTCGAAGATCTCATTTGACGGGAAATAGTGTGTCATCTTCGTGTTCCTGATGAAGACCATTGTTTATGGTCAAAACGTCGAGGACTAAGCCTCTGTTCAACATAAACAAGTAAGCAGGCTTCTCTATGAATAACATTTGTTTATCGTTTAATAATGTAATACTCACAGTATTTTCATAAGCCGCCGTTTGTTGTAGCTGCACCCTCAAATCAGCTAGTTGTGCGACCTGCTGCGAAGATCTTCTAGCTTCCATCAACTCTTCTTCTAGCAATGCTCGATTTTCTGCATTCCTCTCTCTTTCTTCTTCCACTGTCTGCTTTATGTAGTTGATTGCTTCTTCTATAAATATCAGAATACAGGATGTTTGAAAGAGTACCAGGGTGATAATTAAAATAAACTAATCGATGTTAAATGTGATATTAACTGAAGAAAGCTGATCGTATTGTACTTAAAAATAGAAGAAAATGCCGGATAAATCCTAGTTTTTTGGTTGTAGCTTTCAGCTTCCCACCTCCGCCAGTAAATCATCATAAATTTATCGAACAATAAGGGCTAAGTCCATAACAAAATTAAAAATGGCTACCTTACCTAATTTATAAACAGCGCGTATTCTAGAGTCATGTTGAGTGAGAGCTTGTTCAAGCAACTCCCTTTCATTCTGCTCGTGAACGATGGTGCTGACTGCGCTCTCTAGCCGCATCACGGTGGTAAGCTGTTGGCTTTGTAGCTCCTGAGAAAATAAACGCATATTTTTATTGAAGGATTGAACTTTCAGTTGTATCGTGGTTGTTGGTCATAGTTATTGTGTTGTTTAGAATGAAATGATCTTTGCCTTTGTCTTTTAGTTTTTAAGATATTGTAATGTTTGTGCCAGTATTCAATACTACTATATTGCTGTTGCTCATTCATTATCTGCATTTATAATTTAGTGGCATTTCATTTCACGTAATGCTTTCGTAACCCGGCATCATAATGAGTGTAACAAAATAGCGTTTTTCACTTACAAATTGACTTACATCCGTAGATATTATGTACTTGTACCTACATATCTTATCGCTTCATTTTACAAGCGTTATATCTTTTTTAAAATGGGTCAGTTAATAGATTACGACATTCCCTAACTTGTTTTTTCACAAACCACGTGTCGACATTGCTGGCCGCGTTTGGAAATAACGTTGTTGTTGATTTTCTATAAATATGCATGTTTCTGTGTTACTTTTTGTTATGTTTCTGTCTTTGTCTGAACGTTATACTTAGGTATATTAATGAGGAAAAATTTATAGTTTTGTCGGATTAACTCAACAACTACGAGACCGATTTTAAACATTTATTTTACTGAAGTAAAGCTAAGTTAACCAAAAATAACGTAGGTTTAGGTTGCTTTTTACCATTTCTACAGGTAAACTTATTCACTATAATTACCTGTAATGCCATCTGCACATTAGCGAGATCATGTTTGAACTGCGCCGCCCAGTTGGCAGCCCGCTCCGCCTCATCATCTACCGCTGCTCGTAAAGACACCAGGGTCGACAGCAGATGCTGGTTCCTCTCTTCCACTAACACCAGTTTAGATCTTAGCGTCTCTAGCTCGCTGGATTGGACATCTCTTTGACCTGCCTCTTCTGTGACGACTAGTCTGAAATAAAGGGAAAATGTTATGTGATCTGAAGGGTAAGGAATGTTTCAGTCAGATGTGAAGATTGTACTATCAGTAAGAGGGTAATTCATGGTTAAACCAATCAGAAATTAAAACATAGGCATCATTTAGAATAGGTAGAACTGTAGTAGTGTAATTGGCAGCTATCTTAGTACAATTAGGGAAATAACGCAATACCTCCCGTATCAGCTTAGCCCATGTTTCTGGACAACTTTTCTTACAAATAATTTTTAATTTTTTTTTTATTGTGTAATGTTTATCCGTTGCTTAGTCTAAACCTTACGACAAGCTTAATCTGTTATATCCCCCACACGTTGTACAAATATAGCTTCCAAAAACAGCGTTCTTTAAATAGATTCTTCAGGAACTTAATTTCGAATCTTCTTATCTGATTTAAAGATATACGTACTTGATGCTAGCGACTTCTTTCTCAAGATAGGAGACGCAGTCCTCCAAAGGAACAGGTCTCGGTGTCCACGTGTGATTGCTGGGTGGAACCGCCGGTGGAACTGGATCGGGAATTCTCGCGTGCGTTGGAGAGTTCGAGTGCCGCTGGAAATAGATGGACTGTTAGGAAATAGGCCAGTTGTTTTGTTAGGAATGTACTATTCTTGTTTAAATGGTACACAGAAACATAAAAAGTATAAAATAACAACAGGCACTGCTAATAGAGAACATGCATATCAAATATTATCCGTATCTAAATTTATTTACAAAAAGTACCGTAAATTACAATAACAACAGTAAAAACAGAAATTAAATTGATTAAAAAATCACCGAGATATACCACGATAAAGCTAGTCTATCTATCTCTCTCTTCGAAACGACATTTTATATGGAAGTAGTATGGCGGTCGGTCATGTGACGTCACATAACAGTTCGGATCTCTCTTTTTAACCGACGACTTTAAATCATTATAACTCGTAAACTAATGAGTATTTGGTGAAAATTATTTCACATTAATTTTTGTATGGTGACAACAATTCATACTGATAGTTAAAAAAAAGTCATGCTTATTCCCTATTGCCTACCTCTAAAATGAAATTGCTTCAGCAGACCTACAGAAGTGAAATTGCAAGAAACGAGACACGGATAAGTCGTGCACGTTTTCTGATATTTACACAACTGTTACTCATTGGATAAGGTAATAATAAGGTTTTAACGATGTAAGTAGCCTGTCGGAATTACACCTAGGGTAAACATACTATTATTGGCCACCTCCAATTAATGTAGGTACCTTGTTACAATTTTCTACAATTGTCCGAAACAATAGTTGCACCGAAAGAACACATAATGGAATTCTTCAGGAATACCGTAATCTGTTATCTTCTCTATTGAAAGTGGCCAATAGGAAATGGCCAGTAATAGGACGTTTTACCCTTTATCATAGGCCTAATTACTGATGTACATAATCTAAATACTTTATTTTTCGTACCCATATTAAGTAGCTGAGAAGTGTGATCATTAGGTCACTAAGCACAGTTAAATAAATAGAATAAAAAAATATTAAAAATGCCTCCGCGGCCAGTTCGTTTGGCGTCTAATCTGGAAAAATCTAGTTTCCCTAAGTAGTATGCATGTATAGGCAGGTTATCGGCATAATACCTACTAAGAACCGTAATCACTAGGTATTTCGTTAAATTAATCGTATTTCCGCGATACCACGACTACATTTACAAATCTATGGAATTAGCGTTATCAAGGACTTTTTTTGTAGGTAATATTTATTCTGTATGATGTACATTGTACGTACAGGTTTTACATGTGGGTTTTACAAACCCTACTGACAATAGTGGCGGGATAGGTTCATTAAACTGATAGTAGGAGGTCACAATTTCGTGTAATGCCTTATGGAAGTTTCAACACTATTCTTTACTGATCTTGAACACGTGGCGTCTATCTCTTCACGTGCCGTGTCATACATAGTAGAACATGGTAGAACGCATGGCGGAAAAAGAGACTGCACTCAAAATGATACATACATACATACATATAATCACGCCTCTATCCCTAATGGGGTAGGCAGAGCGTAAACGACCTAAACAAAGGTCGTTCCGCCACGTCTGACAAGTTTTGAGGGATATTCCAGATTGATCTGTATATTGCCAGTGACAGGTTGTCAGCCCATCGCCTAAATTACAATACTGAAACCCTCGAATCCCTTAGCTGGTTTTTACAGCATGCCCGGGAGGAGATGCAGCTGGCACAATCTATGTTTTTCTATCACTCCCAGTCCAGCATGGAAGCTAAAAATAATGATACTTAGTAGTAGTACTAAACAAGTAAACGCTTAAAAAGCCCAAATACAACTAACGTCTTATCTCTGACGGGGCATGACAACCTTAAAAATCTAATATGTATCTTGAAAACAACTGAACCGATTTCGATGAAACTTTTAAATAAAGAATGAATTTTCAACTACTTTTTACTCACCTTCTCCAACTTGGGGCAGTCTTTCACGTGAGTTTCTTTGTGTTTCCGCTGGATCCACGCGCCGCACCGCAGCGGACATTGCTCCAGAATACTGCCGCATTGCTTCAAGTGATTCTGAACAATCGAAGAATAGAAAGCTCAAGTAAGTTAATTACTTCTTTAGTAAGAATATTATACTATAAAGTGTGATAGTTTTCTTGACTGCTCTGGGCTAGAGGCGGCGACAGAATGAGCCCAAAACCACGCTATGCCACGTTAAAACTGGTATTCCCACACGCGGACTGACCACATGTTTAACTAGCAGTAGATAAGGTTAGTTTAGGCGGCACATGTTTCGACATTTGGCACGGATCCAAATCCCTTGGCGATAATGAATATGTATTTTTGTTTTGAGGAAAATAAAACCAGCGCGATGTTTGCGACATACTAATATAAAAGTAGTTTGTAATACTTACTTATGCAGAGAGTCAAAGCCTATAAAAACAAGAATTTCACCGGGTCTGACTATTTTTCAGGGATTTTTCATACACACATAAAGTCACGCCTTTATCCCTTAGGGAGTAAAAAAACGACAAGTAAAAGGCGCCTTCGCCACGTCTGACAAAAATTGAGGGCAATTTTAGATTGTAATGCGTATAGTGACAGGTTATCAGCCCATCACCTAAATTAAAACGCACTGTACCCTCGAATCTCTTTTGCTGACTTCTACAGCATGCCCGGGAGGGAGGGCAGCTGGAACATTCTGTGTTTTTCTATTGTCGCTCTTAGTTCAGCATGGAAGAATTTTAAAATGTACCCGGTATATAAAGTAGCTTGCGTATATGAAGCAGCTATTCTATTCATACGATTTCCTATTGCCCAATCCATGTACATAGAAGTATTAATATTTGCCTAATTATTTTCAGAAATGGCTGCTGGTATGGTAATACACCTGCTGACAACCTACTGCCGCATTGACTCAAGAGGTGCTATGCTAGGGCTACCGAAGCGAAACAGTAAGTTTTCCTTTTATTGCAAAGGGACCTGGAGTTAAAAAATTAGCTGACCAAACTTTAGGGTGTGAACCCATGAAACTGAACAACTTTCCCAAAGGAACATGTCAAAATACGAAAAAAAAAAATTGGTCCTCCCATACAGATTATATCAGCGGGGAAAATTGTTCAGTTTCATGAGTAGGTTTAGGTTCACAATCTAAAGTTGGGTCAGAAATTTTTTTACTCCCTGTATTTGCAAGTAGTTAGTGGCCATGAGTTTTAAATTGATATTTAAAGGGTGTTTTCAAACAATAAAAATTGCTATTTATAGTCCTACCAGCCCTTACCTCAGTCGCTCTCTTTCTAACAGAACGTACGCACAAAGTACGGCGTATATGGGACTATGGATTTATGTTATTCTTTGCCGAACCGTAGCCGATACAAACATTTTGTCCTTCGTATATCGATAACGAGCATGACTTTCGAAATCGATAGATATAAAAATCGATAAAGATTACTTAAAGCAAATATCCGTAAGGCGTGTCACAGAATAAATATTTGGTTAACGAATTCTTGCTGATAAATAGTCATTAATATTCTATACAAATACATGATTATTTAAAACGGAAATAGTCATTAATATTCTATACAAATACATGATTATTTAAAACGGAAGTAGCTAGGTATTGTAGCTCTACGTTGTAACGTTTTAGAGCTATATCTATCGCACATCTCATAAAAATTCAAAAGTATTTTTTTTTATATACAAAAGCTTCTGAGTTGTTTCAAATTCAAACGTTTGTCAATTTGTCAAACACGTGTTAGGCTTTCTAATGTATTTTTTTGCACTCACAGTGCTATTTTATTTCTAAAATAGGTAATAGAAATAACAAATCAAAAATAATTTATTTGAATTAAATCCTGTCTGTACTTCACACGTACAAGGTCTATTTTACAATTACTAATTAGCTGTGTTACTAGACAGTTTGACACCAGGGTTCATACGGTCGTTGTTCGACTAGAAAACTCACTCGATAAGAAGTTTCTTACCTGTAAAGTTCCTAGCTCGAATAATTCGTTGCAGAAATAACAAGGCTTGTCAGGATTTTTGCCCCCTTTGGAACTATCACCATTTGTCATACCGGCCCTATTCAGACTCATTTTTGCTCCTTTTTCCTTATACTAGCTTTATGATAACATTTTGAATCTAAATAGAGTCTACAGGAAAATATTTAAGTTAGTATAAAAATATAACTATCAACATTCACTGTTAGTTTGTTACTTTTTGAAGGAACATTCATATTATCCATAACATTACTGTACTGCGCATAATGTTTGTTATCATTACGTTATCAACGATATATCCTTGTATAATCTGAAGGAAACATCACTCCACATTTTAAATTCTATTAATATCACTACATTTTCACTAGCAATGAAATCTTTATTTTTAATATGAAAATTCCATACAAAGCACAGAGTATTTGATACAACAAGCTACTTACAACTAAAACCAGACTCCCTTTGTCATGCAGAATGATTCACTCATGATATCAGCGTTATCTCACATTGATACTCGATACCTGGGCGTTGCTGATTATGATAAGGGAGCTAGAATGTGTTGTTGATGTGGTTATGCTGGATTCTAGGTCAAGGCGACTTTATTATTTGATGATATTATTTTATTTTTTATCAACATTGTGCTTTCTGATTTATATGTTTCTTTATAGAGAAGCTTGTCTATTTTTAAAGTTCTCCAACGAAACGGTTAGGTTGACCTAACTTGATTTTCAATGTGAAAGATGAATACTGCAGCTAGCAATGCGTATAAATTTATTAATATTTTAAAGCCATGATATTAAGAATATTAGTGTGGTATGTTATGGGTATATTTTAATAAAATTAGGAAATTAATAATAAGGTGCGCTATAACCATTTTTAGTTTACATTATTCGTTGTTATAATTTATAAAAAATCCTCGCAAATGAGTAATGTCGTAGAACGCCTGATAAACTGATACGTGAGATATTGCGTATCTTTTTTTATCAGGCACTTGTTTCTTATTATGATGTCACATGTCACACTCATGTAACAAATTAAATAACTGGGTATGGATTACCGATTATTCTCAGCGGGATGTTTAAAATGAATTACAACTATTGATATTTCCAAATATGTCGGTGGGTAACTAAGAAAACACATTCCGAAGGTTATGGTTTAAAGTTAGGTTAAGTCATGTGCTAATCCTATTGAATGATAGAAAACACGATAGATAGTGACAAGCGACGATATTAATTAAATTTTTGGATTCTTTGGCTCAAATAAAAAGTTAGGTTAGGTTAGATTCAACGGTTTTTGTTACCACGTTTCTTGAAGAAACTGGTTTTAAGTTTTATGGCTACATCCATTGGCTATCGTTAGTGTCTTTCTTTATGTTAGTTAGTCTTAATAATCATTGTAGGACTTACATGAGGGTAGGAAGTATAGTGTACAAATTCCCGCGTAGCTCGCCCAGTCCTGCACGTCTAACCCTGGCCTCCTCCGCGACGTGACTGTGACTAGCAGTTTGACAACCTGATGTGTATTGAGACAATAGTAAGCGCTACACCTTCCGAAATACGGAGGCTAATTTGGTATACATTGCTGCTTAGCTTTAGTGGTTTATCCATACTAATATTATAAATGCGAAATTAAGTTTGTTTGCTTTTTCACGCCTTAACGGCTAAACGGATTCTGATAAAATTTGGCATAGTGATGTATAGAGGCGGACATCGGCTATTTTTGCCGCGGTAAAATATTTTATACCCACGGGAATATTTCCACACCGTCTTTTGATAAGGACGGCATTTGATTAATACAGATTGACTTTGACTGGGTAAATACTTATCCGGTAACTATCCAGAAAACCGGTTTCCGGATATCCGGCTATCCGGTTTTACAGTGGGCCGGATATCCAGTATCCGTTTCATCTCTAGTAAATACCTCATTCCCACGGGAAAAATTATTTAGCCGCGGGTGAATCCGCAGGGCGAAAAGCTAACTGCAGCTACAGCAATGTATATTAAACTATAGCCTAAATTTAGAAGCATTCTAAACCCTAGATGATACAAACTCAAGTCACGATCACGAAATGGTAAAAAATAACGTGAAACCGGTAAGCGCGAGATCCGATTCTTCAATAACCAGTTCACCAAAGCCCAAGGTGACTCAACAACACCACACCAATGATTCCATTATCAAGCCCGATTAACCTGAGCGAATTCTAAAACATATTTTGAGTTTAGATTAGAAGCTTCTTTTTCTGTAGAGTCGGCTGTCAGTGAAATGGCCTGATGAAACCTGGTGGCAGAGTTAAAGAATAAAAAAAACGAGTTGCACTCCGGGAGTGCCGGCACAAGTGAAAACTTGAACATTAAGTCATTAACGGTAGACTCGATCGAAACCTTACCTGTATAATAAAACAGTAAAAAAGAAACTCATTTTCTTTCCATGTTTCAACAGATGGCGCTAGTAGGTTTCTAAAACGCAACGGCCATTTTGCAAAAACTCATTTTCTTTCTAAGTTTCAACAGATGGCGCTAGTAGGTTTCTAAAACGCAACTCATCTGGTCTGAAGCGATCGGCCATTTTACTTGGCCTCTTGATTAGCCTCTGTTCGCATACAATTTGTGTGTGACCAGAGGTCAGGAACTCTGGATCTGTCGCGGATCGGCCATTTTACTTGGCCTCTGTTTGCATACAATTTGTATGTGAACAGAGGTCAGAAACTCTGGTCTGTCGATCTGTCGCGAGTTTAACATTTTTTACCCATTCCAAAAAGAACACAACGCCGCTAAAGAGGTTCTCAATTCAAAAACAACTTATAGATCTCTGACGTAGTCCGTTATCGACCACTATCAAAATCAACCGGGCTGTGTCGGGATCGACGGCTTAACGTGTCCTCTAAAACACGGTATCTACTTACTTTTCTCTGACTCACTGAAAAAAAAGAACACTCAGCCTGCATTATCCTGGAACCATCTCTCTAATCTAAGTAATAGTGTAAATGTCAAACTTATGTCCCCTGATGGAATTTAACCAAGCCAAGGTCAAACCTTCAAATCAAATACCCAAAGTTCAGACCAACAGACCACTAGACCACGGAGTTACGTTTACGACGAGATTGACGAGCTACCTGAATAAAACAATCCTCTCCAAAGCAAGAAATACCATCTATTTACAACATAAACACTCACAACTTGTACCTCATTTCATTTCATTTCATTTCATTTCCTACGTAACGTAGATCGGTAGCTAAATTAGCCACAATACCTGCGTCTGTGCAATCCACAACGACCATAGTACAACATCAACAAAAGTCAAAACATCACAACCAGCCAGTACACCTCTGGCCTTTGCAAAGATCGTACGCTAGCCTTTCGAAAACAAGAATACGCGCGCGAGTTCGTGCTTTCGTTCGAAATTCAAATTTTAAAAAGAAAAAGTGAGAAATAAATGGCAGTGGTTTTGTGTCTGTGAAAAAAGGAGTTTTCTAAAAGGAGGTTTGGAAGTGTAAGTTGTTTTCTTTTAAGGTCTTGGGTATTTTTGCTTACGTGTTTCTGTTGAACTTTGTTTCTTTTTTTCTCTGGTCTATTTATAGACCGCAGGATCGCTGTTATGGAAATGATAGCCATAATTTTAATTGACTGGTATTATAGAGGTGTAAGCTAAATATCACAGATGATTTTGTGAGATTGTAAGGAAGACGTACAAAGGTAGTGTCGTTTTAATTTTTAAACTGTGGGACCTAACTTCTCCAAAGGTTGTACACATAATTAGTTTTTGTTTGAAAATTTCAACCAAAAACGAGATAGGTAATAGTAATAGCCAAAATTCGATTTTGCGTGAATATTATTTGTACTTGGCTATTATTGGTGCCCATTCTGTTGTAGATCACAACTTATTTTAGTTTGGTCCTGTCGCTTTCTGATATTTGAATAAAAAATAGATCAACGCAAAAGCTGATGATTATAATCCTGCCTGCCTGAGGCGAGATTGATTTCTTCACGTAACCAGCTCCCGGATTTGTGAACTACCAGCACATTTTCAATTAAGTAGATTACCTACTTTAAAAGCCCGGAAATATCTATGGTACGTATACTTAACTTCATTGCGTGTATAAATTCGCATAAAAAGCTACTTAATTTGTCAAAAAACTTGTTTAAAATATGCCAATATTTATTTAATTATTTCGTATCATAGCAACTGGTTAACTCTGTTTTAGAAGGGGTACATTATAAAAGTCCGAATAAATTACAAATCTATGATTAGCATTACGACACCCGCAGGAAGTGATGGAGTGATGCTATTCTAACCCCCCGGCACCACACGACAAAGGCGACTAAAGGATAAATCCAAGGAATGGGCAGCAGCGTTCCCTGTGAATGGAATACTTCTACTGCGCTCACAAACCCGCCTGCCAAGCGTAGTGAGTATGGCATATACCCCCAATTTTGGGGAGGCCCATGTCCAGCAGTGGACTGTTGTGGCTGATAATGATTAGCATTAGCGTACCTACTGATGATATTAACGAGTTTTAATAAATTTAGGCAATTTTTATCAGTGTTTCGCGTATATTTCTGCATGTTTCGTATCAACAAAAGTTATTTACTAGTTACGATAAAGATCTTTGCCCCCATAAATGTTTTTAATGCAATAATCATGAAATCCTAAAGCACTGGTAATTATTTCACTTACCGGCTAAGGTTGCGGTTTTGCGTAAACTTTGAAAATTTTATGTAAGGGATTTTTTTAATATTAAGAATAACCTTGTAAGGAGGACGAATAAGTCTTTAGTTCAATTGTGTATGTAATGATGATTGACTACATTAAATTGTCATCATACCTGATATATTCTTTTATCTTTATTGTAGAAGGTAATATTTTAAATGTTGTAACTATCTATCGAACTGTTAAAGATATTGCAAAAGCTGTACCACGTCTTGCTTATTTCTTGCTGACCCGAAGTACTCTCGGCCATCGGGTAAAGCAATATTCCGTAATTACAGATTTGAGTACGGTTGAAAACATAATTGGTAAACAACATTCTAAATACTGACCAAACTTAAGGGTGTGAACCTACTCACTCACCCATGAAACTAAGGCCCGTATTTATAATCAGCTCTCAAGAGTGACAGCGAGTTTGAGTTCGTATCAGAAATGTCATTCCAGTACAAAATTACCTGTCAAATCCGCACTTATGAGTGCTCTCAATCTTGAGATCGCTTTATAAATACGAGCCTAAACAACTATATTTCGACCAATGTCACAGAATTAATATAGTACTACAATGTTCCATGTAGCCAATGTTCCATGGGGAAAAGTTCATACTTTAAAGTGTGGTCAGCTAATTTTTGTACTCCTGGTGTTTATACGAATTTTGTAGTGCTCTCATATCTGTGCAAAGTTGTCATACGCTGTAGCTTGGATAATTTTTAGCGGTACAAGGCCTCGATTCACGCCGTCCAGTTACTAATTCTAATTCTTAGTAGCGCTGTCACTTTCTTATATTTGACATAAGAACAGGATAGCAAATAAACACATGACTTTGACATTCCTAATCTGACATTAAATTGCTTAAATTTGACATTAGATTGCTTATTTAACGTAAATTAAGGAACATGCTATATGCTCGGTTCTTATTTAAAGCAGCTTATGTCAAATAAGGAACGTCAAACACATGTGTTTATTTGCTATCCTGTTCTTATGTCAAAGTAAAGAAAGTGACAGCGCTATCTTAAAACTTGTTGAGAATGTGGCGGCCAGAATCGAGGGCAATGTATAGTATAACTAGACGGCTTTATGTTAAGACGCAATTTATATTTGGCATCTTAACTACATGTTGATGAACACTCTTTACCTCGTAAACTCAGTCAGAGACTCATAATTTAATTTAAATTAAGTTTTTTATTGTTTCCATTACCATGCAGTGCCACCATGACAATGTCAACCGATCGTAAATTACGAAAAATAATTAAAACCGTAAACAAAAACAGATTTAATAATTTAAGATAATATCGTTAGCACTAAAGGTCATGAGAACAAGGAACCTGAATGAATTGGTTACGTCGATGCGTCGAAAATCGTCTCTGTAAACTTCCTTACTTTATTAATGTCATGTCACAATAATAGTCCTCCCAACCGATTTTCGGTGACGGCGGCCAATCTCACAGAGATCAGCCAACTGCGCGGGACTGGTTTTTAGTGCCCAAGTGTTTGCGCAACACACAAGTGCACTCTCTATTCCTTAAATCTCTTATTCTGATGGGACAGATTGACTGACACGACCAGAGAGAAATCAGGCGCAGGACCGACTATTTACATGGCCATCCGACAGCATGGATCATCTTACTTTTCGGACAATCAGGTGATCAGCCTGCAATGTCCTAACCAAACTAGAAACAACAAAACAAAGTCATTGTCCCCCACCGGGAATCGAACCCGGGACCTCCGGGTCGCGAGCCCATGGCTCAGACCGCCACACCACGGAGGCAGTAGGCGGCTGTCATGTCATAACCATTGGTCATAACTATGTATGAATGATATAACTGTGGGTTTGTAAAGGAAACTAACAAATTTTATAATTTTCATAAACAATTTCGTAGTGAAAGTTGTTCAGATTCGTTGACTGAGCAACCCCTACCAGTTAGGCTACTAATAGCAGTACCTACTCTTCCCCTGACACCGGGTATATTAGACTGCAGTTTTTAACGCAGATGAGAAGACAGCTTGTCTTTTTGTTTATTAATTGAAGATGACAATAATAGGAAATAGGTAATTCGATTTCAAAAGCGTGCGCGTCATTTTGTGGTTGGAAATACTCAGAAAAATCGATTAGAGACGATCTACTCGTATACGGATTTTTTATCAAGCACAGAGACAAACCCAAATCAATTATTAATTTCATACTTAAATAAAATAACTGAGACAATGAGATCTGTAACCGTTATAAAAGAATTAACATGCCTTCCATTTCCAAATACTTATTATTAGTGAAATGTAAAATATATTTTGTCTTGTTTGTTTTGTGATTTCAACCCAGTTTTTGGTCACTATTGCTACATGTAGATTTATTTTTTATCTGTATTTACAATATAAATGTTACTTAGTTATAATAGAGGATGTATTATTTAATTCAATTGCATCAATGAATCACCGAAATAAAACAATGACCCTTACTGAAAGTTTTTGATTTATTATCAAAATATCTTTCTTTGAAAGACCAAAACTGAATAATATGTTGTATAAATATTTGGATGAGCCAAATGTTTTGTTTTCGTCAACTGATACTTACAATACTGAAGGTACTGTCATGAACCCATCCAAAATATAATATTCCAAATATATGGCTACGTCAATGTGCACCTTAAAATTTGTCACACGTACCTATAAACGAGATTTTTGCTGATGCTCTGGCAACCTGGCAACCTTAAATTGATCGGTAGTAAAAATCATTGATTCTGGTAAAACCCCAAAAATAATATTTCCCACATTATAATTTAGTAGTAACAACTTCCTTGATGTTATTTCAATAAAATTTAATATTCTTATCAAATGCTGCTTAACCACGAACCGCAAAATACCTGTGCATCTTCTTCTGATTGAAAAATGTTGTAGCCAGTGAAAGTATAGTTAGAGAAATTTGGCAAAGTTCTATGTCTCTATTTAATGTACGATTCATCTTCATCATCATCATCAGCCACAACAGTCCACTGCTGGACATGAGCCTCACCGGCATTGGGGGTATATGCCATACTCACCACGCTTGGCAGGCGGGTTGGTAAGCGCAGTAGAAGTATTCCATTCACAGGGAACGCCGCTGCCCATTCCTTGGATTTATCCCTTAGTCGCCTTTTACGACACCCGCAGGAAGTTATGGGGTATTGAGTATTGAGTAATGATGTTATTCTAACCCATCACCACATTTTATTAAATTAATGTTTTCAAATTAGTTAGATACGTACTCTATTATAATATAACGTCCTTAAATATGTTAGTTTAACATTGAAAATTTTTCCTACTATAAAATCTTTACAGCTTCACCTAATTAATAGTATATTCTGTATTAATTTACACATCAGTCGGCAATTATTTGATATTGCCTGCGTACAAATTGTAAGCAAATAATGCTACTTATGTAAACAAATGTGGACACTTGTCGTCACTCGCATGGCTCCTTGAGTCCGGAGACGATTCGTGGAAATATGTATTTTAAATGTAATTAAAATTTCATACAACACTGTAACATCATCTTCATCTTCCTAGCCCTTTTACCGTATTTCACGGGGTCGGCTACCTAATCTAGGGAATTGAACGAGGGTACTGGTTTTTACACAGAGCGACTGCCATCTGACCTCCGCAACCCAGAAGGGAAAACAGACCCAATCCTAAGTAGATTAGGTTACACACAACCTTTGAATTTCTTCGTAGGTGTGTGCAGGTTTCCTCACGATGTTTTCCTTCACCGTAAAAGCGCCGAATAAACGTAGGTACATATGAAATTCGAAAACCGAAAGACACATTAGTACGTGGTGGGATTCGAACCATGACTTCCTAGTACACCATCCGGCGATTGGTATCTAAGTATTCGTAAGCACACAAAATCACTAAATCTAGACTAAAATGGTTACCTGTAAAAGGGACGGTAACAATTTTGGTTAAGATTTAGTTAAATCGTGCCCTCCACGAATCGATGGCAATGTAATAGTATAGGATACATACATACATACATATAATCACGCCTCTTTCCCGGAGGGGTAGGCAGAGACCACATCTTTCCACTTGCTACGATCCTTACATACTTCTTTCGCTTCATCCACGTTCATTAATCTTTTCATACACGCTTGTCGGTTTAGGGTACTCTTGACCTGACCTTTCTTTAGGACGTCCCCGATTTGATCCAAGTACGTGTGTCGAGGCCTTTAGGATAACTTTGTGCTAACAAATATTTCAGGGTAGCTTTTTTTGTTATCAGCACCTATTGCATATAAGTATATATGAAATTTGAATTTGTGATACATATTATATATATTTGGCTTTTTATGGAAGAGATTTTACAAGTAAAGATATGTGGCGTTGATAACTAGGATTTTTATGAAAGAGTTCTTTCTCCCTCCGTAAGAATACCTTTGAACACGTGAGAACAAAAGCGTGTTGTAGAAAGAGTCCAGTCAAGAGATTGGTATTATCCAAATATTAGAGACAATTACAAGTAGATAACTCTCATTCCTTGATTATATCACTGTCACTTTTCTCACGAAAATAACAAACTTTTATACAAAAGAAATAGCTAGGGTCTGAGTAGTTCCGAACAATAGCCCTTACGAAACACACTACCTACTAGGTATGTTAATTAAACGTATGATTAAACAATACTTGTTATACCGACAACAGGCGTGCCGTACGTGGCTTTCATACTTGAGCTGAGCACCACCAATAATGCCATTTAGATCTGGTGGTTGTTTTTGAAACTACAACTTTACAACTCCCTAAGAGTAAATAGGTTTGCAGACATAATGAGAACGGAAAAACTGATTTAATTTTAATTTTAAAACCTAGTTCGTTTCGTAAATACATAGACGTAAATTTCATGTTTAGATCGCTCCATCGTCGACTCTCTCAATAAGAAACCAAGCACAAAGAAAATCTTGTCTATCAAAATTTTACAACTGAGAGAATAATTGAATCGGCACATGACGAAATAATTAGTTTGTGTTCTACTGCCGACTAGATAAGCCATGTTAGGTACTATGACGACAATAACCTGCTCCACTAGTGTTGAGCATTGAGTGTTTCTCACATTCTAGTAAGCAACTTAGGTTAGACCTTCCTATTTCCTGCTGACGTTCATTTTATTACCCGGTTATGCTCGGTGTAAAAAAATTATCTGACCTAACTTTAGGGTGCGTGAACCTACCCATGATGAAACTGAACAACTATCCCCAAGGAATATACCGCGAGTAAAAAAAAAAACGTTGTTCAGGTTCATGGCTAGGTTCACGCCCAAAAGTTTGGTCAGCAAATTTTTTTACTTCTGGTAAATTCTACGACAGTACCAAAAACATGCAAAGTTTTTCCTGTCATAGTATTTACCACCGAGTGGATGCCCAGAAGGGACAGACGGCGGCGTGGCCGACCCAGACGGCGGTGGGGAGACAAACTCGATGCCTTCCTGGAGAACTGGCCGAAACAGGCACAGGATAGAGAGTCGTGGAGAGACCGGAGAGAGGCCTTTGCCCAGCAGTGGGACACTAATGGCTAAGATAAGATAAGATAAGTATTTAGCGTAGAATGCCTTTTCGTAAAAGAAACTCAACTCTTTCTACTACGTGTTTACAATCCAAACGTGGATGAGTAATCCTTACGTGCGTTTAAGTGATATTGCTAATAGTGCGGGGCATGCGACAATTCTCATCGCGTATCTTGGTAGACGGTGGCGCAAGCGGTGCAAAGGTATCGTCGGGTGATCGGCGCGGCACGGCACTTGGGCAACTACGGCGTTACGTCACGTAGCTGTAGAGTTGTTAGTTTGATAGTTCTATATCGATACTTCCGATTCTATAGGCCATCAATAGTGAGTGATATTGCTAATAGTACGGGGCATGCGACATTCTTGGTAGATGGTGGCGCAAGCGGTGCAAAGGTATCGTCGGGTGATCGGCGCGGCACTTGGGCAACTACGGCGTTACGTCACGTAGCTGTAGAGTTGTTAGTTTGATAGTTCTATATCGATACTTCCGATTCTATAGGCCATCAATAGTGAGTGATATTGCTAATAGTACGGGGCATGCGACAATTCTCATCGCGTATCTTGGTAGATGGTGGCGCAAGCGGTGCAAAGGTATCGTCGGGTGATCGGCACGGCACTTGGGCAACTACGGCGTTACGTCACGTAGCTGTAGAGTTGTTAGTTTGATAGTTCTATATCGATACTTCCGATTCTATAGGCCATCAATAGTGAGTGATATTGCTAATAGTACGGGGCATGCGACAATTCTCATCGCGTATCTTGGTAGATGGTGGCGCAAGCAGTGCAAGCGTCGTCGGTAGTTAAAAAAAATACATAAAGGTTTTTCGCAAAGTTTTGCTAAAATCCTAATTAACACCTAAAACCCATTTGTTACCTGCATTCGTCTTATAAGCTGATGTCATGCCACACTTAGTGGCAATTTTGCCAAAAGCCTGTTTTCATTTTTTGCTGCGATATGTTAAGAGCATTCATCTGCTCAGCTAGCGCCACTCGCAAATAACGTTTTTTTTCTAAAACTTTGTTCTTACACTTATCTAGAAATAATCCAAATATGGTGTAATATAATACACTATGTATTACCATGGAGGAGGTATTACTATCTACCGCCAAAGACAGATGTTTTTAGAAAAAAAAAACCTTACTATTTGTCCCTCAAATATTATTTCCAGATAATGGGGATAAAAACGCAAAGCTAATTGCAGATGGTGCCACTGTTGATTGTTCCAAAAGAGACCAATGAGAAGACACAAAACCGACATTGATATTGACATTGACAGATTACTGACCAATCACAGGTCCTCAACAGTGGCGCCATTTAGTTCTCAATTTTAACCCCATTCTTGGGTCTATTTCTAGGGAATTTTAAGAACAAAGTATTGATAAATATGATTTTTACGAGTTATGATTTTTTTTTACAAAGTGGCGCTACCTCTGCGAAAGAATGTTCTTAAATAATGCTTTACAAGTTCATAGGAAGTGTCTTATAATTATAGTAAATTGTTTTACGTCACGATTTTACGGAATTCTAGTTGGGTTTTCACAGTGCATGGAAATTATACCTTAATTAGAAGTGTAGGCTTGTAAATTTTATGTCAGTAGCTTGGTTTAGATATGTATTTAAACGAAAATTAATATTGAAACTATCATTATAGAATCAATAGGATGTAGTGCAGGTATATGGTTAATAGATATACCTATGATAAAATACAGGGTGGAATTTTTACTTTTGACTGATACTTTTACAGCTTATTTTGATAACAAGTACGAGTAAATGTAAGCGTCAGTTGATCGACAAAATGTGTATGTGCGATTTGCTCTGGCATTCAGAAAACATTTTTCCTATCGGTCTACCAACAGTGCTTTATAAGCCGATTGGCATTTTATATGCTTAGTATTCAAAACTCTCATTAGCCATTGCTGCAGATTCTGTTGCAAACACAACTTAACTTATTTTTGTTTGGTCCTGTCACTTTTCTAAAATATGAATAAAATAGAGACAGAAATTCAACAGCTAATTATAATTCTGTCAAAGTGACGTATAACGTTTAAAATAAGACGACACCATCCAGCATGCCATCTTATTTAAGGCGAGTAACGTCACTTTAACAGGATTATAACCATCTGTTGTATATCTATCTCTATTTTATTAAAATTTTAGGAAGTGGCAAGAAAGACCCAACTTAAATAAGTTAAGTTGTATTTACAACAGAATCGCCACCATTACTTCCACTTGCACAATTAAGTGCATACGATTACTGCAACTCAGGGCTAACTGCATCTTACTGATTAATAACTTCCTAAATGAGAGGCAAATACAGGGTGTTAATTTAATTGCGTGCCATAGAGGGTGTTTCAGTAACGTAAAAGGGCCCTGTAAAAAATATAAATATATCCAACTCAAAAAAAAAAACGGTAGGTTAGGTATTTATAATGATTCCCAGAGCTGCGTCTAGCTCTCGCGCTATAACCAGATGCATCGACCAGTGATAGCGACTCGCGCGCGCGGGCTTTGTTATAGCGCGAGAGGCAGACGCAGCAAAATGAAGAATTACTTCCGATTTTCGCAAAACGTAAAATATTCACTAATATGTTTATATTTTAGACGCAATAAATTTATTTCTTGGGAGGGCGCTGGGGAGCTCTACATAAGTCGATAAAATCACCAATAAATGTTTAATTACATAAGCAACTGCAACGATAATATTTCGCCGCTTTTGTAAGCATTGCAAAGATGCTAACTATACTGCTGACCCACTGTAGATAGTAGACCACCGTTCCACATTATATGCCGTGTACAGTTGGCCGGAATAAAGTCTAAAAATCTTTTTACACACAGTTCAGTAAACACATAAACTTCTTGAGTTAGAAAGCCAAAGATAATGTTTTTAAAAACGTTAACATTTTGGAGTCAGTGCGTTTATGCTTACATTTTAAAATAATAAAAATAGTTATTAAACTTAAAATAGGCTAAGGTTACTCGTCTTTATTATGAACATTGGTTATCCACGATAAAACCTCACCTCTACCTCTCTATGAATTTTGATTGTTTGGTACAGTTTATTGCAGCCGCTTGTACTATTAGCTTATGTAATGATACAAGATTATGTGCGTCTGTCTGTAGACACGGCAAACTGGTTCGTTGACATTCAGACCTTAAAAGAATGAGTCAATGCTCTTTGACTGGAGATTATAAGGTATTAAAAAAGACGATTTTTTTATTTGACAAAATTGTCCTTAGGAGATTAAATCGGTCAGAGGAATATTAAAGTTCGACGCAATGCAGTTTTTTTGCATCA
>JARACY010002503.1:0-42064 GCA_029255725.1 Scrobipalpa atriplicella
CCCAAATGTCTAGTGTAATAGGCAAATATAACCGGTATAAATATAACAGGTTCGTCACTAATGAGTAATAGATAAATCACAGGTAAAATATTAGATTACGTCATAATGCTCTACAAGTGTCACAACGCTTTAGTTTTTTTTAATAAACTTTGTAATACTTATTTAGGGAGAAATACTTATTTGACTAAAATATATCACCGTTTGTCTGATCAGCCGCTATCAGTGAAGGAAATTCGAAGACTCAACTTTGAGTAACTACCTGAAAAAAAAGAAAACCAAATTCGTCTTAGATCCTCACTGTGTTTGTACATTTACGAGTACGGCGGCAAGTACGTCTCTGTACGAAAATATAAAATATTGGATGTCTGTAAAGTCGGTTTACGGACGAAAGTTTAACGTGACTACGTCATAACAAAACATTCTGCGCAAAACATTTGACTTTTTTGACTTTGACTTTTTGGACTTTTTTTTACTTTGATTTAGACTGTACATTGTAACGTTACGTAACGGGATATTGCGTCATCCTTTTTCGTTCAATTTATTAGATCAGTCAAAATACCTAATATCAGAGTTATTTATTTAACTGTTATCCAAATACCAGGGAGTATGGTTTATCCATCCCTATTTGCCGGTAACGGGACACGAGGACTACAATGCGCCGCGTTAACAGGAACGCCCCAACGACTTATTATTTGTCTTCGTCTCCAATTTGAGACTGAATGCCTGATGTTCGGAGCATTTACATTCCATTTGGGCAGATAATGGAAGCAATGCAGTGGGATTTAACAAAATTTTAACAAAACAACAAAAATGTGTTAAGAGGCTTTAGTTTGAATGGATGAATTATCATTGAAGCGACATGATTTCAAGGAAAGAAATATTTCCTTTAATTCACGATAATTTTTTAAATCCTCTGAATAAGATAAGTTAAGTACCTATACCATAAGGGCATAATCAACATATATAGGTACATTTAGGTAAGACTGCATATCTTTAAATTAAATTTTATGTTTACCGAATTTTTTAACAAGTTGCAAAAATGAAAAAAAAAAAAAACAATAGCACAATCTCGTTTTGCATTAAAAATAGGAATAAAACAAATTTAAAATTATGTACTTCAGTAACATAATCCTAGTTTACATAAACTGAGGTTGGAGTTTCCTTCTAAGCGAAAAGATTTGCTTGTATCAAGAAACACCGCTCTTCTTATAACAGTAATAGGTAGGTTTAAGATACCATTTTATTAAAGTAACTTAAGATTAGTTAATTAACAACACAGTTACCTTAGTTTTAATTTAGCTTAGTTTTCGTTTTAATATTAGAGTAAGCTTACTCAGTTGTAAAATTAGTATTGAGAAAAAGACAATTATACATGCGTGTTTTGTGGCTGTGTGCGTATGTGTGTGTGTGTGTGTGTGTGTGTGTGTGTGTCATACTTTATGTTTACAAATTTGATCTAACAAGCTCAAATAATACCTAAGGCCTAATAAACCTTTAGAAGAAGTTTTAACACGTGTACTGCCTAGCTCCAAAATGCTTACGCATCATCCTGAGTATTAGTTTCATACGAACTCTAGAATTTCATGAAACCCGGTTACCGTTATGTAACTTGGAACATTCAGACCCATGACTAGACCGTATCGCTGTCAGCTATGGCGGATTAGAGAAGTTATCAAGTACTGGAATTTCTATGATACAATTATGAATATTCAGCATATGAATATTCAGACATTGCTACACAGAGAGAGACGTAGTTTAAATATTTAGGGCCTATTTAAATCCTTCCAAAAGGGAGCATGATTATACATTCATACAAAATTTGAAATGTTTATATAAGTAGAGTTTACTTGGATGTATCTTTCATAAAACACCTTCATAAATACAAAGATTTTGTTTCAATTCCCTAAATATTACCCTATTGTCCATATTTTTCAAACATAAGACGCACTTATGTAATAATCGACGTATTTTCAAATTGTAAGTAGAATCTAGGTCGAAGGCTCGAGTTTACGTATCAAGGCTTTCCCACACGTATAACACATTAGCAGATTCCGTGAACATCCCCAAATGTACTCAGACGCAAATACAGTCGCACGCCAACCTAATTATACCGTGAAATACTCCTGCATTATACAGCGTATACCAGCAAGGGAATATGTACCCTGAAGGATGTAAATCTGCAGATGAAACTGAACAACTTTTCCTATAAGGAATATAAATGTCGAAATACGATCAAAAATTGACCTCCCAAACTTAATGCAATAGTTAATGGTGATGGCACATTTACGAGTAGTTTGGGAAGTCCATTGTTTTTTGTTATTCGTTGGGAAAAGTTGTTCAGTTTCGTAAAAGATTTACATGCATTAAGTTGCATGTACCCTTTCTGTTACACGCTGTTATACAGGGTGCCTAATAATTATGAATCTAATCGTAAAACAGAACAACTTTTCGTAGTAACTTTTTTTTTTTGAAAATTTTGTAATGAAATTGAACCTCCTATACAAAAGTGATAGCTGGTCGATTAATTTAGTTTGAGCGACCTATTTTTATGAGAAATAATGTTTAGTTTCATGCGAGGATCCTTCGCCATCAGTATTATCCATGACTTATTGGACACCACCAACTTGTTCTGATCTGAAGCGGTATAGCTGAAGATGTGCTCGACTGTAGCGATTAGCGAGAGTCTGAAATTAGACGTTTAAGTACAGCCTACGAACTGCTGGAATTACAAGACGAATTTCCATGTTAGAGAGCTTTTAATGAGGTTCGAGTTGCGCCGAGTTTAATTTCGGGGAAATTTCTTCTGCTTCGGGCTTACGTACGAGTAGCTCTTGAAAAATTAATAAATAGCGGTAAAAATACAGCGCTGCTGCCAACGAAACTGAAAATTTTAAGGTGGTTCGATGAGCTCCCCAGCGCCCTCCCAAGAAATAAATTTATTGCGTCTAAAATATAAACATATTAGTGAGTATTTTACGTTTTGAGAAAATCGGAAGTAATTCTTCATTTAGTAATTCATCGTGTAGTAACTTATACTCATATCAAGAAACATTCCTTACTTAAAGCTTAGCTCTAAGCTAATATGAACTGCATCGCATTATTTGAAGCAATCGAGCAGACTTCAATAAACCAGCTATTCAGTACAAAATTTTAATATTCCACAATCGATATTGAACGGGGGTGTATTCTGAAAGGCGAGCGATAAGAGCGCTTCAAACAGCGAGCGACCGAAACTCGGTAATACTTGAGGTGAAATATTCCACCACGCTCTACATTAATCATTCTTCTGGAAATCAATTTCAACACATTAGTTTAAACATCAATCAATGTGGTGTTTAATATACAGAATGTAAAAAACAAAGTACTGCGTTCCTTTAAACCACGTAATGTATTAGTGATATACAACACAAAGCACACATTAAATAAAATAAAAAAATACCTATATTTAAATTTTATTAAATTCGTAAAACAGAAACAAGTAAACCAACTGCAGTCACACGACGGCGTTCGACATAGGTACCCTGACGCCGCCGTGTCCCGCGCCACCCGCCCGCGCCGCGACGCTGCGCCTACGTAGTGTGCATGACTACAGTTAGCCTATTAATTTTTTCTGTTTTACGAATTTATTAAAATTTTAATTGCAATATTTTTCTTTATTATTTACGTTTACGTTGTATATCACTAATACATTACGTGGTTTAGAAGAACGTAGAACTTTTTCTTACAGCCTGTATATAATCGTTATTCCTATTTTTTTTTCTTCAAATATATTGTTTCGCAATAAACTAAGAACAATCCTAAATTTCCACCATTATAGAAGATTTTTCATTAATAATTTTTTATCACATTTGTTTTTGCAAAGTACATAACAGGCGATCGGCGATACCTATTTTACTACCATGTTGTCACAGAGGACAGTTTATTCGTGGTGAGGTGGAACAACCCATCGGTATAATGAACTTGCGTTGGATGGTGCTCGATCGCGATGCAGTGTTGGCGAAACAAAGGAAGGAAGGAGTGGTGTAGCGCCGGACTAAGGACTCTACAATAGTTCACAACGGCTTGTAATCGCTTTAGACTGTAATTGTGTTTGGGAATACGGACGGGTTCCTTGTGAGCGGTTTCTGTAGTTACAACTTGTAATATCATAGCAGATATGCTCTTATTGTATTATCTGCAATTTTCTTGTTAAAGATTTGGAGTAATAACTTATTGTAAAGTTTATAAAATACTTGTTGTGCTGATAATTAAGTATGGAAAGATACAATGGTTAGAAATTCTCGAGGCTGATGTACAGATATGAGTATGAAATAAGCATAGTAGTAAATACCTACCTACTGCTTATTAAACGGAGCTGAGACAAATTTGTTTTCGTCGTACTCATAATCGTGTTAAATTGTCACTGAATTTGTAAATAAGATCTCGGAAAGTGCCTGCTAAATTTTTTCCAGTTTCTTCAGCATAATTTTTTTCTAATTTCGTAGAACTCATCATACTCATTGTAATGACAAAAATACTGCCAACCAATGTAGATACGTGCAAGCGCAGTAGTTACCCGACAGTTTGAACTTAATAAGTGAAAATTACAATATTAAGTGCAACTTGTTGTTCCAAACTTTCCAAATGTAAAATAGGCATGTTGACTGGGTGGCTAAAAAAATTCAAAACGTTTATACCTTAAAACTGATGGCTAAAATACTGTGGATCTCATTCATCATTTAAAAACAAATGCATATTTCGATTTAATAATCAAGTTAAAATATAGATGTTATTGATTTGAGTAGTCAATATTTACAAGCCAGTGACGTCATAAGCCTGTATATTTTAATACAAAAAATCGTGTTTGACATTTCATAAAAAGTTGCTGATTTGACTAGTAGTCAAATAGCGTATTAATTAAAAGGGGTGAGCCAGTCTGCCACTCCGCTACCGACGCCACAGCTAGTGCCTTTTTATTTTTCAGCCACTTTGCCTCTAAACTTGGTGAAAAGGCTTCACCCGCGGCGCTGTTCGTGACGTAACCCTCTTATTTATAAACGAGAGGCAAGAACCGCGAAGTAGTTAGCCGAGTTAAAAAGAAAAAGAACTAGAACTTCCGTCAGAAAAAGAACTATAATTTTTAGTTCTTTTGGCAGTCTGCAATTGCAATTTCTGTAGGAACTTGAGAAATAACTTGGAAGACAACGTGAAACTTTAGTTATCAAAAAGAAAATAATATTAAGCCGGGACAGGATACATCTGTCTGGTTCCTATCCTAAAGTTCCTATCTGTCTGGTTGGGTTGTGATGCCTCGGTTATGGTTACAACACCTCTCTTTAAGTAATTTATGAACATACAACTCCATATTTCTCTGTTTTAAGTTTTTCATAACAATTACATTACATACCTATTCTAAAGACGATGAAATGGGAAACTTCCGAATTTATCAAGTTTAAATTCTTTTCCACACTCAAGGCAAATTATCTTATTATATTTCTTGACATATTTACGTCCCTTGTGGCTGTGAGGGTGCTACCAACTAGTTAGCCGAGATTAAAAACAAAATAAAATTTTTGCTACAAATCTAGGTAGGTACGACTTTTTGGTTCAGTTGAAAATGGTTTAATCGTGTATTAAGTACCTATGTAATTTCTATGTTACAGTAAGATACACTTTCTAGGATAAACTTCAAAATACAACTGGTGAAAAATATTTAGTTAGAATTACGGGCACAATAATATAAACTCTTGTTCTACTTTGTTATGTTTCGCGCTTACCACTTTCTTTTTCTTCGCAAACTCGAGTTACTACGACACAATTTGCTTGTTTTCTAAACATTGGATGTTGTATTGGCAAGCTGATAATGCGACTGTTTGTTTTGTCTGAAGTGATACTTAGCAACAAACACGTTTTTGGTTGTTTACGAGCAATTCTAATAGTAGCGTGATTGTTGTATTTTTAAGAGATACAGATCTAACAAAGAGAACGAAATAAGTTCTTATGGAAGTCAGACTTCGATTTACTTCCTTCTATTTTACCTACCGTATTAAACTCCCTACCTTGGAGTAAGCATTTCTTAAAAAAAACTGATTCTTAATAAAACTGGCAGTACTAGACTCCGTAGCGCATAACATAAGCTAACAAACGTAATAAAGGTTTCCAAATAGAGTTTTGAAATGTTACGAATCCATAGGTAGGTACGAATTTTTTCGTTTGCTTGCTTTGTGAAGTCACCGTGACTAGCATTTGATAACCGTGAATATTCGTCCGATGCCCGCAGTTTGTGAATGACTGCACTCCACTGCTCCAGTAGTGGACCGAGGGCTCTACAGCATCCAACTATCGGTTGACTGCCAAAAGCCAGCGCAGTGGCCAGTGAAATTGCCTGCGTTATTGTCATATTGTGGCAGCGCAGCGGTGAAACATTTTGGACGTCTATAATTTCACAGATATTTTGTAAATATGTAACATTTTTTAATGCTGTTATGCCGAGTTAGAATAGTATCAACCCATGTCTTGCCGTGGATATCATAAGAGTCAAGCGAGTATTGTAAATTGTAAATTTTCCTCTAAATTGTAAAGAAAATTGAACATTTTGCATTCTGGATACGTAAGCTTTACAGGCGATTGATATCATCCATTTTGTAATGTTTTTGTTTCAATGAACAAACCTGATAGGAACTCCAATCAATTAACTTAGTACATCAAAGGATTCCAAACTCATTCAAAATAATTAAAATAGCACTGGAGCGGTCAGACGAACGAACAATGGCCCAGCAGATATTGGTGCTCATTTAGTCCTCTGTAGATTGGGGCCGTCAGTCCGGCTTCTCCTGCATTCAGCGCATTGAACGGAGAGGGAATGTCAATCTCCGCATGCAAGGCGACTTTCAACGTACCTCTACTAGGGATTAGATGCGCAACTCAAATGGACTGAAAAATAAATACAATTAATTTTGTGTCACACAAAAAATCATTTATAGTTCTGTTCCTGACGTGCACTACAAACGACCGGTCGTACATTCTATGTTTCTTACCGCTCTGGCTTCACTCTATATCTTGGAATACTCCAAGCTATACAGCTTTAAGTATTATACATACCTATACTCTACGTCCTAACATCCATCTATGCAGTATACGTCTTTCATCCAATCACTCAGAGTAGGTACCTCCCATAAGCATATAGGTATATCAAAAGGTGGCGCTGGACATGGACAATCAAACGGACAATAGCCTGGCAGTATTTGGCACGCGTATTGTCCCCTATGATTGCGGCTGTCATGTCACTTGTGCACAGGGCGTATGAATGAGGCTTTAGCCTAAATGTTGGCATCATATTTTACCTAGTGTTACTGCTATCAAACATATTTGATAATAGATTTAATTGAATAGCACAGAAGGCACTAGACGACAGGTAAGTATATATAATTGTGTAAATACATCAACGTACACGTCATTTTCTTATTTGAGTAGCATCAGAGGGAACTTTCCAGAAATAGGTTAAGTCTTGAAAAGGACAGAAAATTATTTATACTAGAAATAAACTGAATAAGTAGCTAACTTGAAATTGAAACGTTAGAAGTTATGTTAATAAAGATAAAGATTAAAATACTTTATTGCACATAAGAAGTATTCATACAATACAACAAATGACACAACACAACACAGGCGGCCTTATTGCTAAGTTAGCAATTTCTACCGGCAACCTTTGGGTGAAAGTAAAAAGCGTAGCAGAAAACGGATTAATTTGCGGATAATGATGTTAACGCTATCCTAGATATTCGATGATGCTATAATTACGATTTATTTTCAATGAATTACGTAAGCGATGTTAATTGAAATAACATAAACATAATAACATAATGTATAGTGCGTATGACGTATATCAATATGCACACTATTTTTTGATGTATTTCTATTAAACATTGTGAAAATAAAAATAAATAGTTCCATCTAATTTCTCCATAAATGCAATATGAAGTAATAAATTTATTATCAAACAATACTTAAAAGCAGCTAGACGAAAAATACTGAAACCTACGAAAAAGATTTCTAAAAAACGAGAGGCCAGGATCTTTCTCTCTCTCAAGGATCTCACAGTAATCCATTCAAACCGACAGGGTAACAAGTAACGTTTCCATCAGCAAGATGCGAAGATAACCATTGACAAATGATGCTATTCATCAGGCCCTTTAAAGGCCTCAGAAATAAAGGAGACCGGGCAAAAAACTCTGGGACTTTCTTCAAACAACTTTACAAGGGTATTTCATTAAAATACACGAGCTCTAATAACTCCTCTGGATGAGAAATGGACTTTAAAGCATCGACTTCAAAGTCCTTTTTTATTTTTAATACTCATAACAAAGTTGTCTAGTTAAGCTTTAGTAACAGTCTAGAACAGTGATTCTCAAAGACACTTTTAGGTTTTTTTTTTTAAAAAAACATCGTTTTTAATATATTTTATAGGATTCTTTAAATTGTTTTTAGATGTTATAGTTTAAGTATATTCTATGATAATGATAAGTAAATGAATTAGGTAGTGAGGTTGACAAAATCTTATACTTAGATTTGAATATTGTTACTTATATTAATGTCATCTACAAAATTTGGTTCAAGTAAATACGTAGTACCTATTTGTTTGAATATGATAAATCATACCTAACAGAAAAAATGCCCACGTATAGTCTAAACAAAATATAGCTACTTACTTCTTCCAGTATAAAGCTGCTGCGAAAACAACTCAAAAGGAAATCTCCCTTTCGCCCCCCTACAAGGGGGAGAGGCAAAAATAGACGGAGAACCAACTCGATTGAAACACTGGCAACACTGGCTGGCTATAAGTGGATTATTGGTTGTAACGGCGGCCATCGTGTATTTTAATTCGGCTATTCGTTCTGGGTGGTTAATAAAATGCAACGCTATGTCCAAAATATTTTGGAAACTACTTACTTGTGAAAGTTATTGATTTGAATTTGTAAGAAATAGAAAAGCCTGACATTACTATTTTTGTTTTTCATCTGGTCAAACAACGACAACTTTAAGTAATAATTGTAACAATAAACAATTGATTATCTATCAACCTAAAACTACAAGTCTTAAATTTTTCAGGATAAAATTATTATATTTTAAGAGAAAATAATTTAAAAAAGAATCTTAATATTTTTTTTATAGTATGTCCTTCCATTTAATCCTCATGCAGAAATCTCGGGAATGGGACACTGTTTAATTTAGCAGTGGACTGTAATTTTTATGCCGGTTTTTGTGTAGTAAATAAAATGCGTATTTTACAACAAATATTTTACGTGTATTCTTTTCAGGAACAATTGAAGAAGTCAGAAAATAACAAAAAACTATCATAACTATTTTTGAAATTATACAAAAGAGTTTTCATTAAAAATAGATTTCATGTTAGAGAATCTAACATATTGCGGGGCACAACAACAACAGACTATTAATAAGACAAACATTGTTCTTGTGAGTTTACATTAATATAAATTACCATTAAGAAAATGAAAATTTAGTTTTTTTTTTATATATACTTAAGTATTTCTTATACATAATAGTACCTATTACGTAATTAAAATATAAAAACTATAATATTGAAGTTTTGAAAAATTATTGTTCTGAGAACTTAAAAAATATATAAATTAGTGTTTTTATATAGGTATTTAGATACTAAATTAACTAAAAATAATTTTAATAATTATTATTATGCAGGAAACGACTGCATCTCACCAGCACAAAAAATAAAACAAATAACAAACTTTGTTCAATGCATAAAAAAGAGATAAGTAAGAAACATATTTCTAATTAAAATATTAAACTTAACTTTAATTATCTATAGGTAATGCACACACCCGTGTGATTGACCTGGTATGGGTACGCCCATTGGGTGTTTTAACTTCTACGGCTCGCACAATATTATCAGATCCTGGAAATACTCGAACTACCCTTGCCATAGGCCAATACATTGGCGGTGTATTGTTTTCACGTAATATTACAAGAGTGCCAACATCTATGTTAGGTGTTACATTTCTCCATTTTGGTCTAGATTGAAGAACATTTAAATAATGCTTACTCCAGACTTTCCAGAAAGCCTGTTGCATACTGGTACATATTTTCCAGAATTTTATCCTATTTTCAGGAATTTCAGACAGATCTTCTTCTGGATATGAATTTAAAGCGGTACCAATCAGAAAATGTCCTGGGGACAGATAAGTAAAATCATTAACATCACTTGACAGTGGAACTAAAGGTCTACTGTTTAGTACTGCTTCAATTCTGCACAAAACTGTATTGAGTTGTTCATATGTTAGTACTGACTTTTGTACTACCCGTTTCAAATGATATTTTACACTTTTTACGGCAGCTTCCCAGAGTCCACCAAAAATAGGTGAATAGCACGGAATGAAGTGAAATTTGATGCCCTTTTGTGCAGCATGGGCTTGCACCTGTGTTTGATGTTCTCTGGAATTAGGCAATTTAAAACATTTCTCTAATTTGGTCTCTGCACACTTAAAGGTTGATGCATTGTCACAATAAATATCTGTGGGCAAACCACGACGTGAAATAAAGCGATCTAGACTTGCTATAAATGTATCTGTTTTTAAATCACTACACAGCTCTAAATTAATACATTTAGTGATAAAACACACATAGACACAGATGTATCCAGTGGATACTACTGATCGTCTCATAGATGACTGTTTTAGAGGGATAGGTCCGGCGAAATCAATACCTACTTTTTGATTTGGACGACAAACATTAATTCGATCAGAAGGCAATGACCCCATAAGTTGCTCAGATACATTCTTTTTTAGCTTCCAACATATGATACATTTATGTATTACTTTTTTGATTTCTCTTATACCGTTCAAAATCCAGAATTTTTGATTTAATGATGCAAGAACCAATCTTTGCCCTGCATGAAGATTCTTTTCATGCTCACTTTTTATAATCAATTCAGTAATACGTGAACCTTTTGGCAGTAAAATTTGATGTTTTTGAGAGTACGGTATACTAGCATTATGTAAACGACCACCTACTCTACATAAGCCTTTATTATCTAAGAAAGGATACAATGCACTTATGTTTCCTTTTACAACTTTGTTTGCTTGCAATGCAAGAATTTCAGATTTCATACATTTTTGTTGTTCAGCTTTTATTATTAATAACAAAGATTCATTTAATTAACAACTTGTAATAAAGTTGTTCTTGGTTTGACCTTGTTTTGTGCGTGTATTACGACAGAAACGCAAAACGTAAGCTAGAACCCTCTGCATTTTAGTTATACTTGAATACCTATCTAGAAAATCAAGACACAATTCAGGCTCTTTAGAAACAGTACAAACCATCGCACTTGAAAGAGAGGAGTCAGAATCCTTTTTTATCTCAGGAAGGTTATCAGGCAAAACTGTTGGCACCTCAACTTGGGAAACATTATAATCAATGTTATAAAGAAATTGCGGCGCATTCCACCACAACTGATGCTGCTCCAACTCGTGCGGCAAGACACCTCTGCTGAGGCAATCAGCTGGATTGTCATGAGTGTTGACATACGACCACTTGAAGTTTTCTGTTAGCTGTGAAATCTCATTTACTCTATTTGCCACATAGGTATTCAATCTTGTGACATTTGTTTTAATCCATGCCAAAACTATTTGAGAGTCTGAATATAAAACCGTGCTGCCTATTGACTTTTTTAAAGATAAAGTATTATGTACTCTCTTGACAAGCTTTGCAAGTAATAAAGCAGCATTGAGTTCAAGCCTTGGTACTGTAAGACTTTGGTTAAGAGGATTGACCCTAGATTTAGAGCAAAGTAAGGAAACCTTCACATTACCTGCTGAATCGACCACTCTCAAATATACGCAGCATCCATATGCAGTGGAACTTGAAGCATCAGCGAAACCAATTAGTTGCAAGCTTGTAGCATTGTGTAAATTGACATAGCGTTTCAAAACAATAGGCTTCATACTAGACAAACTTTCATAAAACTCAAACCAAAGACGTTTTAGTTCGTCATTAAGACATGCATCCCAATCTAAACGCGCCTGCCAGAGCTTTTGCATAATGACCTTTGCACTCACTACAAGAGGACCAGCGAGGCCAAGTGGATCATAAAATTTGCTTATGAAGCTGAGTACTTCACGCTTAGTCTCAGGGGTTTTTTCAGTTGTTTTAGGAGCAGAAAGCATAAAAGCGTCTGACTTTATATCAAAGTTAATTCCTAATGTTTTCAAGCAAACATTATCTTTTTGTAAATCAATTTCGTCAAAATATTGTTTGTCTTTTGGAATATCATTTAAAACTTCAACTCTATTGGAGGACCACTTATGAAGTTGGAACCCTCCCAGGTCTAGAAGCTTGCAGAGTTGTTCTTTTGACTCTATCAACGTTTCCAGCACATCACTGGTTGCCAAGACATCATCAACGTATGTTTGATTTCTCAAGATAAATGCAGCGTTTGGAAACTCATTCTCATATCGATTAGCTAGCTCTATTAAACATCTTGTCGCCAAATAGGATGAACTTTTCTGACCATAGACGACGGTGTTAAGCTGAATTACTTCAACATTCTTTTGTGGAGAATCTCTCCATAAAATGTTCTGCAATGAACGATATTTGGGATTTAAAGAAACTGCTCTGAACATGTGTCTAATATCAGTAATAAACACATGCTTCTCTAATCGAAACAGTAACAAAATATCGAACAGATCTTTTTGTACCACTGGGCCGTTTAGAAGCAAATCATTCAAAGAGATTTTTTTGTTTGTTTTCATTGAGTGGTCAAATACTGGCCTACATTTAGTTGTTTTCCTATCCATCCTGACTACTGCATGGTGTGGAGGAAAATAGACTGGATCTTTATTAAGATCATATTGATTTATATCAATTATAGTACCATGCCCTAATTCTAGGTACTCATTTATAAAATTTGTATAAAGTTCCAACAAAAGCGGATCTTTTTGTAATTTTTGTTCTAAATTAAAGAACCGTTTTGATGCAAGATAAAGCGAATCACCTAAAGTTTCATTGACAGAATCGAGTGGGACCTTAAGAGGCAAGCTGACTTCAAAAGAATTATTTTTAAGTTCTACAGTTTCCTGAAATATTTTTTCACAAGTTTCAAACTCTGACTGTTTTTCTGGAAAAAGCTCTGGGACCTTCTCTGTATTCCAAAATTGTTCAATATTTTCACTTAATTTTGAAGTACAAGTTGAACAAAACAAAGTTACCTTATTTCCAGGGTTACCTCCAGAAGCAATAATTGGGGCTCTGCCACCCACGATGTACCCAAACTGGCTTTTGAGAAGCTTCAGAAAGCTTTGTGCGGACGCATTGGGTGCTGGTAGAGATGCAGACGACTGAAGAACGATTTCAGCATCTGGCTCACTCAGCAACAGCACCTGGAAAGTTATGTCCGAGGCTAATAATATATGTATGTCACTTGTCTTGTCAAAAGTTTCATCAGCAAGGGTGATGTTCGGGGGCAAAACGAAGTTGCTTAAGTCAATTTTGTTTTGAGGCAGCCTTGAAGTGACATCATTCAGAACGAAACAAGATGCCTGAATATTGAAATCATTTACCAAAGAATGAATCTGCAAGTTTACATACTGATTTAAGTCAGTAGAAGTATTTCCAATCCCATTGACACTCGACTCTATTTTTTTAGGCTCTAATTTGAGTAAATTGACAAGCTTACTTGTAACAAAAGACATTTGAGCACAGCTGTCTAATGCTGCCTTGCAATGCACTACCGTTCCATCTTCTGCAATGAGTTTAACCCTAGCGGTAGGCAAAAGTACCTGTTGTTGCTCTGTTGTGGCATTAGACATCAGGATCACTGGATTACTGGCTTTTTCTTCGTGCAACAAAGTGTTATGCTTTTGTTTACAGATACTACATTTGAAGAAGAATCTGCATGGCTTGAGATGATTATTAAGGCAAATATTACATAAATTATGCTCCTTTACAAATGCCAATCGATCAGCGACCGACATTAATTTAAAATCATTACACTCAAATAATTTATGTGATGACTTACATTGCACACATGTTGGTGGCTGCTTGATCACTGCTTTGGCAGGCTTTACTGCTGCAGCTGCACCTGCTGCACAAACCATCTTGGAGGATGAGGACGGCTTGCTCTGATGACCATCAGGAGTTGGCTGAGGACGCTCCGAATTTTCAAGAGCGAGGGCTCGCTTTTCTAGAAAGTCAATAAGACTCTGTACAGTGGGTTCTTTTTCACGCACTAATTGAAACTCTCTATTGCAAAGAAAATCGAGCTTACGCAATACAACGCACAAAACAATTGAGTCCCATTGGTCAACCTTACAATTCAGATTTTTTAGTGCAGCTAAATGTTGCTTTACAGATGACACAAGCTGTCTGATATTACATGCATTTGTCCTAGTCAGCTGTGGCAAATCCAACAGCATATTTATATGATCACTACGGATCTTATATTCATTGTTATAGCGATCATTTAATATAATAATAGTCTCATCATAACTCTCGTTTATCAAAGGCAGATTTTTGACCAAATTTAGAGGTTCCTCCCTCAGAAAAGTCCTCAGATAATGTAATTTTTGAATGGGTTCCAAACGAGGATTATTATGTACAAGCGAATTGAAAAGCCCAATGAAAGTTTTATATTCTGAGTACTTTCCTGTAAAGAGTGGGATCGCTATGTCAGGTAAACGTGTTGGCATGAAAGAAGATTGTTCATGCTGATATTTTAGAGACATAGTAGATTCAGACTTACTATTTTGTCTTTCACACTCTAACTTGTTTGACAATTCAAGTATTTTTGTCAATGTGACAGCGTAAAGGTGGGTCCGCTGCGCCAATTTTCTAACAAAACATGTTACCAAAACAAGTTAGGAAAACAAGTTATCAAAACCGCCCGTCCGCTGCGCCTTATTTTTGTTAATGTTTTTGGTTCATTTCAAAAATGAGTTCTGACGAAGAAGACGTGCTAGCTGTTATAGCAATAGTAGATTTCTATTAGCTGATAGCTTAAATCTTTGCTATTTCCGACATGGCATCTAGTTTTTTATATTTAATAAATAAAATAAATAAATAAAAAAATAATAAAATAAATAAATAAAATAAAATTTATCTTTGTGATCTTCATCATACTACATCCCAAATCACCGGTCTTTCTCTAATCAGTTGTATGAAATACAAAGTATATTCTTTATTCCACTCCATAATTATAAACCAAAGAGAATTGTCACATACAAATACAACATAACCTTCGAACGATACGTCTTTCTCTTGTGAGCGCGAACACAGAATGCGTCACTTCCCCTCCCCGCAGGCGAACGCGGGGGATGTTATCCGTTCGTCTCGGCAAACATGTTATTTTGTTTTTTCTAACAAAACTGTTAGGCCACGCCTCTATTCGGTTAGTAAACATTGTTAGACTGTTTGCAAACACGCAAACACGCCGCAGCGGACCTACCTTAACGCTCTTCAACAAGGCTGGCATCTTCTCTGTCAGTCGGGTCCAAGCCAACAATTTGCAAGTTAAATTCTTCGTACCGAAGAAAGTTTTTACGAAGGCTTTCCTCTTTAACTTTGAGGTATTCGCTTGACAGGGAAGATGCAGCACTGTCAGATAAGTCATAAAAATAATTATAGAGACGGGTTATAATACCTTTAACATTCCCTCTTTGCCGAACAAGGGCAGAAATTTGATTGCTTTGATTAGCAATGTTTTGAGGAACACCATGTTCCGGCGCCGCCGGTTCCACACCTTCTATATTATCAGGCATTGTGATACACTTTTATACGCACTATATTATTTACGCGCACTAGTTTTACGTTTTTGAAACACTTTTTGACGAAAGCACAGGTAAATATCACTGATTTTTGTAGAAAACCGGCGCGACGACCACAAAACAAATGACAACCAGTATGATGAAAGAATAGTAAGATGGCCGCCCGGCGCTAACCCGATGCTCTGGAGTGACGTCGACACAATGGGAGACGCTGATTGGTTGCCACGTTAAAATGCAGCGCAGCAAAATGTTGCGCGCTATGAAATTCAAATTCAAATTTGTTTGCGCTTGTTGTGTTGTTCTTTGTTTTGAATTCGCTTCAATGGCAAGCGATTCGATGTTGAAAACAAAGAAATCACGGTAAAGCTTGAATTTTACCGATGATGAAAACGACGAACGGGTGGAAATAAGATATTGCTCCTTTTGTAGTTGCACTTCGCCACGGCAAATAAATGCAAATGTGCACACGATGACGAAGGCAAAAGGTTGAAAGTTGCAAAAATACCTTTTATACCTATAGCTACAGTATAGGTATACTTGCGGGCTCCTTTTAAAAAATTGAATTTTTCCCGAAGACACGCTGTTGTAGCCACGAGGAAACAGTAGGTAGAGCCTTTGGCGTGGATCACTGCACAAAGACTTTTGACTCAAACTGCAGCACTCGCGATCGCGAAACTTACTACACGGATCGATCCTTAAAGGACCATGTTTAATTTAGCAGTGGACTGTAATTTTTATGCCGGTTTTTGTGTAGTAAATAAAATGCGTATTTTACAACAAATATTTTACGTGTATTCTTTTCAGGAACAATTGAAGAAGTCAGAAAATAACAAAAAACTATCATAACTATTTTTGAAATTATACAAAAGAGTTTTCATTAAAAATAGATTTCATGTTAGAGAATCTAACAGAGAACAGACACAGAAATAGAGCAATGAGGGAGGCAGACCGGCCATAACTAAATTATTGACCGGCCGATTGTCGACCGCTGTTATCTAATTAATTGGATGCTTTATCCGCTTTAAAATATTACGAGCTAATTTTACCAAGTACCTATTAGTTTAGCCTCCTATCTCCAAAGAAAAAATAATAAATTACTGATTTTGTGGGAATAGTGCGTTCTTTCCGCGTATGACAAGAAATATGGAAGGACATTTCAGCTATCCACGTCTCTGCTGACTTTTACAATAAAACAGAAAGTACCTTTTTTTAACGTTCCTAGTAGGTACACACATTACTACAGTACCTACTTAACGTGCAATTTTCCACACCTGGTTCCTAGATAATTTTCTTTACGAGTAATTTCCTCAAGGCATTTTCAGTCTGTTACACGGTCGATAACATACATCTAATTCACACGTGAAGTCGACGTGAAAACGGGTGAGTTTATTAACTGCAAACTACATAGCGTTTGCGAGTTAATAGCAGTTTATATGCAACTGGCGTCTACATGCTATGCGAGGGAAAGTTCCTATTTGCGCACTGAAAGGCTTTGCAAAGTCGGCAAGTTGTACGTAGGTATCAGTCGAACCATCTGTTTGAGGATTAAAGTGGAAGTAGTTATCTGCTTTGGTTATGAGTATACAACGTGTAACATAAAGGGTATATGCATCGTGAAATGTGTGAATCTACCCATGAAACTGAATAACTTTCACTAAAGAACATGTCGAAATACGAAAAACAAAAAATTCTTCCCATACTAAATCCACTATTAGCTGATGCATTTTGTATGGAAGGGAAGGTTATTTTTTATTTTCAGTTTTTAGACCTATGTTCCTTAGGAAAATTTGTTCATGTGTAGATTCATTCATTCAGTTTCATGGGTAGATTCACACTTTCTTCCTTTCTGTTACACGTTGCAGAGCAAAATGATATCAAAATATTTTTCTCCCCATCTATCCTTTTTTTTTCTCTTGGTACATTAGAGAAATGAAAAGACGTATCGCATGTTGCACTCCACATTTTAATTTAACCTCTTCACTATCGCAGATGCTGTATTATTCACAACCTTCAGACAATACTGCAGTATGTTTATCATGCTCTCCGAATCACAAATGAGATGCATTCGCATAGACCTATGCAGATAATAAGTATGGCAAGACTCCAAGGCTTTGTCGAGAAGTTACTTGAGCTTGAAATTCATTTCGTGCCCACATTTCTCCTCGAGTTTCAAAGGAAATTTATTTTCTGTGTAAGAAATATTAAAACTTCATTCTGGGAAGTTGTTAAAATTCATTTTAATAAGAGTAGTCCGATCCCAGTTCCAGCAAAATGTAGAATAAAAAATATTAGTGATGTCGAGATATTTCACCTGGGTACTCTATCATAAAAAATAACCCACAACTGGGTCTCTAGTAAAAACATTTCAAATTCGTTTTTAGTTTCATTGAGAGCAGTGCCCTTTTAATGTCCGAGCCACGGCAGCGAGCCAAATTGCCTCCGATAAGGCCGATTGTACTTTAAGTTCACTCATTCATACTTATTTGACTACCCTTTTTTACTTTTAGTAGGTTATTTCCTACAGGAAATAGAGAAGAAAATGAAGAGTTTTGAGATAATGTTCCCGTTAAGAAAATGTTCTATAAATGCCTGTTGTACTTAAGATTGCTTTTTAATAAAATTTTCGATTGGTAAGCATTTGTAAACCGAGATAAGAAGCAAAAATATTCCAAGTATGCATTTTTAGAATTCTTTTTATACAAAAAAAAGCTTTTTTTGCGAGATATCTAGGTAGCAATACCGCACCAATGGCTAAAGATCCAGTGGACTTGAGTCGTCAACTTAATATGCTCTCATATTTCAACCTCCGTCGCTTTTATTCCTGCTTGATGGATGATTAAATTATACGGAAAATTTATTGTTTAAACTCTTATGTAAATTATAAATTACTGTTTCCAACATGTAACGTGGCAAAAGATAGAATTTGCGATTAATTTAAAGCGACTCCACACACTACCATGCTGAGTATTACTGATAGGTACATTACCTCTACTCCTTTGTGTCCATTTACTTTACTAACGAACAAACCCACCAGTGCAAATATCCTCATAAACGTGTACATTTTAGTTTACCAAGTGTACCTAGCCAATTATTGTAATGGTATGTTGGAATTATGTGCCTTATTTACTCAATATTAGAGTACACTGAACATGGCTATGCACTCGACTGGTTGGACAATATGCACTTACAACTCAAGCACTTTCCAGCGCATGCCCTTTTGATTTCAGAAATGAAAGCTTTGGAATATATACCTATGCTATGGCATGGAATGTTATTATTCTTTGTTTACAAATTTTATCATGCGGTTTTAGTGAGTTTGTTTTTCGGATAAAAATTTCTGTTAGTTATAATATAATTATATCTAAAATAACATAAAGAAAATGTTTAAATTCAGCACTCGTTGAATTCAGCTTTGTTTTTACAACTGAAATTGTAACAGTACTATAAAAATAGTGTCCTCAAAATATCCCTCGCAAACAAAACCAATATTTTACAACCACTCAGAACGTGCAGCTATTGAAGACTATAAATAAACGCAATAAAATTCAATATTTCCACTCGACACTAAACCTAATATTCGCAAACTGAATTATAATACAAAGGGAAGCGGGTACAAGTTTTGCGCGATAAAATGGTGCTCCATTCATAAGTTGGAGCTGGAGTTACTTTTCCATTAGCTGGTGGGACGGGACGTAAGAACCTAAAAGGGTTGTGTAGTGAACCGACCTTCCCTTAAGCAATCTCATTTGAGTCAATTGTCAATACTGATAAATAAAAAGAGAAGTCAAAATTTAAAAGATTCGGATGTTATGACAGTGAAAAAAAAAATAGTGTCATTCGAAAAAGGAGAGGAATTTTGAAGCAGTGAATGAAAAGTTGCAATCCCTCCATTCACTTCATGTCCCTTTTCCTACTCGTATCACTTGCCTTTTAATGTATCCAATTAAATATTATAGAATATTGTCATCCTTCATTATATTTAATAATATAAAAATTTTGTTTATGTATTATCTATCATATTTTCCAAAACCAATTTTCCCCATTCTTTTCCAACTTTCCTTAGTTTGCTTTTTGCTCGCGTTTAGTTTCCCTACCTTTAACATAATATTTAAAAAAAAAAAACTTGACACTGGCACAAAGTACAACTAGAAAAAATATATATTTGAATTGAATAAAAACTTTACATTTAATTTGGAGTAAACTATGTGAAATTAGCAATATAGTTCATTGGGATCCCAAGTATCGATGGGGTTCGTTGGGATATAAGGTTGTACCAAATTATGTAAGTATTACTAGTTGTTTATATTTGATTTTCAAGTCGGGTCTATGTTACAGAGCTTTATAAACAAAATTTGATATATGGAGAAAGGCCTAGATCTGGTCGGCGCGTTTGAAACTAAAGCTAAAGAGGAACTTGATTGATTCATACGGAGCCGCTATTGAGGATAAAAGGAAAACATAGATAATCAGGTTGTATAATTTCATTCCGTAACTTCTGAGTTATCTAGTACTAGGGAGGCATACCACAACAATCTGTATGGTGTGTAATGGTAGATAAGTCCAATGCCTAAATTGTATCTTGGTCATCCTGAACATCATAGTATGTGAAATATTGGTGTACCAATGTCCATGGTAAGATGTAGTTTTAGTAATCTTTGAGATTGACAAAGGAAACGCCATGAACATTCAATTGAATTATGGTAATCAAGCGTAGAGTTTAAATTGATTTCCTGTGAATTTCGATTACATGCAACCGTAGCGTTTATTAAATTAATTAAAATTTATAAAATTTTATTAAGATTCAAATAGACAATTCTTTAACCGTTAAGTTTATTTTCTTGAACAATCATGTACCTATTAGGGCGGGGCTTCATTAAATATTCTTTATCTGTGATTTACTCCACCACATATTTTAGTAGTAAACAGTTAGAGTAATAAACGAGTAACGGCCATTTCAATTTATTTACAGTTTATACATAATCGATACGATTCCATATTCCGCTTGTTTTGTTTTGCGCCCACCTGATGTCACCCGGTCTTTACTCTCCCCCTCTGCCCGTACCGTCTAACCCCCACGATATTGCCTATTGGATATCATAAAAATGACTGTAATTTTCAATAGATTACATTTTAAATCTGTTCGCGTTTGTTATTTGCAGGTGCACTCTGGACATCAAATTATTGATACGCTAATACTTACAATACAATGAGATTGTCTCAAACTTGATATTCATAGGGACAAGACCAAAAAATTATACTTTAAAAAGAAAAAAAATGGTTGTCTGTAAAGTCGGTTTACGGACGATAGTTTAACGTGACAACATCATATCAAAACATCAATTTTGTATGAGCGTTACAGGACAATCCGCGTAACGTTACTTTGCGTCATCGTTTTCGTGCGTGCATCATCGATTTATTATTAGACGCTGTTAGGTCAAAAACGATTTTTTTTTTTTGAAACGGTAAATTTCGAAACGGAGTCATTGATATTTGTATAAATTGAGTACTACTGCTCAGTACTGCATAGGCATAGGTCACATAGATAGCTTTTCTCTATAATAACTAAAATTGAAAAGGCGAGTTTGCACGCACATTTTTTTCACAAAGCATGCACTCTGCCATAAAAATAAATTATATTCCATGTGACTATACCGGCGCCATTGTTTTATAGGTTGCGCTTCTGTAATTCACTTACAGTTTTATGGACCTGTAATTTATTGTACCTATACTCACAATAATTGTTTGGTGGTTCTGTAATCCATTTACAGTTTTATTGGACTGTACTGTACTCACCACAATTATTTTACGCTATGAATGTACTGTCCATTTTACGCTATGCATGTAAGTGTAACTGTCCTACCTATTTACACAACATGTGTTTATTGAATGTCATGTGACTACACAACCCTTGCACCCCGAGTATATCAAGGCCGGTGGCACGTCGGTATTTAATTCACTTACAGTATAATAAACCTGTGTACTCACAATTACTGTATAATAGGCATGTTTGAAAATGTAGCTTTACATAATATTTGTAATAATTTATACTCCATTATGGCAACACTGTCCCTTTGGGCGCATCGACTCCGGTGGCGCGTCGGTAATTCACTTACAGTCTAATGGACCTGTGTACTCACAATTACTTTGCATTAGTGCCTTTAATGTTTGAGGCCTCGTGTTCCACATCTAGTTAGAGCGTATGGAGCGCCGGGAAAATGGGCTTTGATGTCAGGTTGTGCTGATTTACAAATATAAATAGAATTTAAATGAAAAATAACATTTGAATTCGTAACCATACATACATACATAATAATCACGCCTTTATCCCTGATGGGGTAGGCAGAGCGTAAACAACCTAAACAGGTCATTCCGCCACGTCTGACAAGTTTTGAGGGTTATTCCAGATAGATCTGTACATTGTTATAGTGACAGGTTGTCAGCCTATCGCTTAAATTACAATACTGAAACCCTCGAATCCCTTAGCTGATTTTTACAGCATGCCCGGGAGGAGATGCAGCTGGCACATTCTAAGTTTTTCTATCACTCCCAGTCCAGCATAGAAGTCGTAACTATATTCGTAACCATCGGAGTAAAAAAAAAGTAACTAGTCATAATTATGTATCTCTGGAATTATAAAATCCACTATTGCAGGACTACTACTATACTCTGATATTTTATTTTTAGAAACGTAATTTATAATTTGCTGCTAAACAAAAATATGAAATGCACCATCCAAAGTTAATTGTTTCATCGGCTCCGGTAGCCGGTAGCTGGTAGCGCGCCGGTAATTTAATGTACCTGTGTACTCACAGTTACTTTATAATAGAAAAATGTTTGAAAATGTAGCTTTACATAATATTTGTAATAATTTATACTCCATATGGCAACACTGTCTCTTTGGGCGCATCGGCTCCGGTGGCGCGTCGGTAATTCACTTACAGTCTAATGGACCTGTGTACTCACAATTACTTTGCATTAGTGCCTTTAATGTTTGAGGCCTCGTGTTCCACATCTAGTTAGAGCGTATGGAGCGCCGGGAAAATGGGTTTTGATGTCAGGTTGTGCTGATTTACAAATATAAATAGAATTTAAATGAAAAATAAGATTTGAATTCGCAACCATACATACATATATAGTACATAATAATCACGCCTTTATCCCTGATGGGGTAGGCAGAGCGTAAACAACCTAAACAGGTCATTCCGCCACGTCTGACAAGTTTTGAGGGTTATGTACATTGCTATAGTGACAGGTTGTCAGCCTACAATACTGAAACCCTCGAATCCCTTAGCAGATTTTTACAGCATGCCCGGGAGGAGATGCAACTGGCACATTCTATGTTTTTCTATCACTCCCAGTCCAGCATAGAAGTCGTAACTATCTTCGTAACCATCGGAGTAAAAAAAAATTACTAATCATAATTATGTATCTCTGGAATTATTAAACCCACTACCCACTATTGCAGGACCTACGAGTATACTATACTCTGATATTTTATTTTTAGAAACGTAATTTATAATTTGCTGCTAAACAAAAATATGAAATGCATCATCCAAAGTTAGTTATTCTAGTAAAATAAATATTATGTTTACTATTTATTCTGTAGCGGTCATCACCCTATTATCATCAAAAATTAATAGCAGTGAGGTAATCTTCATTCTTTTATGAGTTGATTCAATCAATTATGCATTATAGTATTGTTTTAAGCAAATAAGAAGTAAAAGAGACATATGAGTGATTTATTGGTAGCAATTCGTGGTTGCAAAATACGCGACTTAACTAATATAAGTCCATACCTGTGGATGTGCCGATTGCCCACTGTCCTACTCGCTTAAAAAAAGAGTCTGACTACCAGCACCCCTTACACCATCATGTGCCGGTAACCCAGAGACTAAAAACTCGCCATAGCTTCATTAAAGAGGTTCCCCCCATACGGAGAAGCAAACCTAGCGCGCATAAAACTTTGGGAGGAGAGATACCCCATGGCGTCACTCATTCCGCTATCGGATCCCTCCTGGGCATAATCTACCTTGGCAAACTTGGAAGTCCGTAAATAGACTGAGGACCCAAGTCGGCCGAAGCAAGGAGAATATGCACAGGCTATAGTGCGGAGAGCACATGTGTGTGTGGTGTGTCTCCCCAGACAATGGCGCATCTTATGACTTGCCCTGCGTGTCCCTACACCTGCACACGCGAGGACCTATGTCAGTGGCTGAATACTAGTCCTCACACATATAAACGTCTGAGTCGACTCGCAAAGAAGAAGAAGAAGTCCATACCTGTAACTTTCTATCATGAGAGAACAGAACAGGATGGCAATAATTTTAGTTGAGATTTAGTTAAGTCGGGATTCGTACGAATCGGGTCCATTATATGTAAAGAATTTATAAAAATAACATACGTGGGTAGTATTCGCTTTTCAAGTTGAGTAAATTACAATTTTCAATTAAGGATAGGATAAATGAGTTAGAGTAATAAACCTACCTTTTCCTGCAATTAAAATGAAACAGTCTCTCCTAATTTGGGTTGAAGGGAAATTTCCGGAGCGGCACGTTTCCACGTTACAGACTATGAAATGCATTTGAAAAATAAAAATATAAAACAGATTAAGTGAAATCTTCGAGTCCTTTTTTTTTAATTCTTCCATATTATAAGGGAAGGCGAAGAGCTTGAGCCCATGCAGCCTAGTCTACTAATGACAGAAATAATGTCAAGCTCGGATTAAAATCTGTATCTTCCAAACTGTAAGTTATTCTCTTGATTTTATTAAACTTGATTCTACCGACTGATTTTCATGGCTTCGTTGATAGTCTGTATCCATTGATATATAAATTTTGGATCCTAATAATATGATAGTTGCTCAATTTCTACGAAGAGAAACTTTCATGGTTTTAATACGTTGGTAAAGGATATACTCTACTTATTTCTTGTCACCGACAAGTACGTATATTTTGAGTACCTTAGCCGTTGCCATCAACAAACCATTGGCCGGTGTTCGGAGAGCGATAATTGAATTGGGCCCTAATGTCCCGTTAGCCAATCGCAAACGAGCAGCTGTGAAATGGAAATGCATTTTTTATGTCCATTTTTTACTGACAATAACTGGCTTGCTCGCTTTGCGTCGGCAAATCTTTTTAGAAATGAAAATCTGCGGTCATGTAGAAGAATATAATAATTTATAGCTGTGTAGATTTGACAATCGTAATAATTATTTTATTAATTAAGCTGAAGAGACAGAACGGTTTTGGATTAAATTTGATATTTTTGCAGGCGGCGGTCTAAAATAAAAATGTTACTGAGAGAAAATATCTTATTTCCACATTTATCTTACCACCGGCAAATTATTAGTAGTTTAGGAATCATTATCTAAAGTTTACTTCCATGTTGGACTGGGAGTGAAAGAAAAACATAGAAGTAAACGTAGGCGATGGACTGACAACCCGTCACTGTAGTAATATACATAATCATCTGTAATAAAATAACCCTTTAAACTTGTCAGACGTGGCGGAATGACCTTTGTTTAGGTCGTTTTCGCTCTGTCTGCCCCATTAGGGATAAAGGCGTGATCATATGTATGTATGTATCTAAAGTTTTGTCCAATGAGCTTTATAATCTGTCTTCCCAAATCAGCCTGCATGTTAATGGGCCTTTCCCAAAACACCTTGCCTCTTGCATTCATGAAGCAGCAGAGCAGCCAACGCGGTTGCTAAAGTCAATGACTTGAAAGCCATGTCGATACGTAGCAGAAGATTATCATCTCCAAGTTTGAGCTTAAATATTATTTTTAACTCAGTATTAAATCAACTCAATCAAGTGACAAATATCCACGATCCTAGCGCCATTTTGTGAAAAAAAAACTACTACTTGACCTAAAAAAAACTCATTATTATCATTTATAATGTTATAATGTTCTCACATGCACTGGAATTAGTCTCAATGATTATTTAAGTATGAATTCATTAACAGCAGATTAGGTGTCAAAATGGCAGTTCCCTGTTAAGTCAAATTTATTTGGTTTAAAATAAATTATGGTACTATTTCTTAGTAGGTACATTAAAGATCAGTTCATTTTAACAAGTGGTGCTAGGACCTCCATATAAAATGCCTTAAAGCACTTGCTACGCTCGTAGCACTTTCGTAGCACAATAATCCCGATTGTCGTAGCGTAGCTCTTCGTAGCAATACCTGTTTTATATTTTAGGCAATTGGGAAAGATATTTGATTTCTCAATAAATGTTTATTTTTATTAGGTAAAACACAAGCAGTTATTGGTTCTTAAAGAGTAAACTTGAAACATGAAATTGAATAGTGCAGAATAAGACATAGTAGGTCAAACATATTTAAAACGACACATAGGTACATCTACATTGATTTTCAACGTACAGTACCTATTGGCAAAGGTTTCGCATAACCTTATTTTCGCGTTACACGCTTACCCTGTTTCAAGCAAACTTACCTTGTTTGAGTCGCCTTCCAATAATCTTCTTACATTATCTTCACAGTTCAAGGAAACGTTCAAAATATGAGAGTCCAAAAACAAAACAATATCTGAACTGGCTGAAATATAAATTCTAGAAGCAAATTCAAATGTGTTCTATTTTTGAATGTGTTCGGAGTGAGTCGACGCTGGCGAGTCGGTTCGCTGCGCGCGGGGCACTGGCCGCTAGCACCGCCGGCCTGCGCCGCGCCGCCTGCTCACGTACAGAACACGCGAAACCTGAAAGATTATGAAACAGACAGGCCAGTAGGTATTATATTATGGGAGAGACGGGCAAACCTTATTTTACCTATAACTATTATATATATATATATATATATTGTATATATCAAATCTTACAATGGACAACGCCAATAGGTTCGAATATCACGTTTTAACATGCCTATGCAGCCTACGATGTCCTATGCAACTGAGGAAAAATCACAAAAATGGTAAATTGACAAATATCAACTTCCCGCCGTGCCAGTTGTACCATTTGACAGTACCAGTGGATGGTACTACTGGTACCTTTTTTGCATAATTCCCGATATAAACCCTTTACGTACCAGTACTACGTCCAGAACGTCAGACTATTGAGTTATACTGTGACTACGTAGTGCGCCGCGCAAAAGTGTGACAACACTGCGAGCGATTGAGTACCGGGCTGTCTGCCACTCTTATCTCTTCGTGCAGAAGAGCTCACTTTGAGCTTTAATATCTCAGTCATTTATAAAGATAATAAAAAACTCAAAACAGGATATACTTTCTAATTTTTTGGAGACTTTATCCACATAATAAAAAAAAAATATTGGCCAGGTCCATTACGTGAACTTGTCTTAAAAAGAAGAATTTGTACCTTTGTATGCTTTTATTGTTTTTAATGAATAATTTCTAAACCTATTTTCGAAAATTTAATTCTCTATCAGAAAACCCCGATTTTTTTTTATCCCGGCAGGCACACACAGGTAACTTTTCAAAAGTTACAGAACTCTACCATCTGTAAAGTTAGCTACTCTTTGCCCACCGTCGGCAGGGCGGGCGGTGTATTCGATACGTGGCGGCGCATCCGGAAGGCTGTCCTCACCACCCTTTGTTTTGTACACTTTGCACACTCATCCCTTCAAATCGGCCCTCACGGCCGTACGCCTGAAAAACCCCACGTAAACTAAGAATGAGGCTGGTTTTGTACACTTTGTACACTCATCCCTTCAAACCGGCCCTTACAGACGTACGGCTGAAAAACCCACACGTTATAGTAATCTAAGATGAGGCTCGTTTTTAGATGGACCCGGCGAGATGGAAAGTCAACATCATCAATTTAAATTGAATTTAAACCTGAGGTTGAAACAATATGTGTTTTTGTTGGGATGATTTTGATTTTGTTATCTTTCACTTTGTAGGAATATTTTATTGACGTGTTTGCCTTAAATAGAGCTTCAAATTTATTTTGTGAAGTTTTATTCATTTTGAACAACAATAGCATAAATAATACACAACTTAACCTAACCTAGAATTGCCCTAAATAAGCGCTGAATTCAACTTCTTCGTCGTTCCGTGTCCATGGTGCCTATTTAATTCATAACTACTTTATACCGAAAATAACTGGCAGCAAGATTTTTTTTTTTTGGATGATTTGGAAAATAAGATGAAATCATACTACCTATTTACCTTAAGTACATCAGAAACACGACAGTATAAAAATAATCACAATATTAAAAAAAACCACCATCAATAGGTTACTTCAAGTAAAAAATTGATTATTTCCAATATAATACCTTTGTATTTTTACCCTCTAGTTCTTTGCTTCCACCATATTATATAATTTAGAGTAAAATATTATATAGTCCTTTTTCCATTACTTTAATTAGGTACTCAACCAACATTCTATAAAAAAACATCTCCCTCCTGAAGCCACTCAAAGTTTTGGAGTAATCAGTCTTTGAAGGCATTCCCTCCCCATGATGACGTGGGTATACCTTTATTCAAGCATTCAATAATAAAAAAAAAACTAATTTATAAATCAATACATACATACATACAATCACGCCTTTATCCCTATGGGGTAGGCAGAGCCAAAACGACCTAAATAATGGTCGGTTCGCCACGTCTGACAAGTTTTGAGGGTTATTATAGATGGATGATTATGTATATTGCTTTAGTGACAGGTTGTCAGCCCATCGCCTAAATTACAATACTGAAACCCTCGAATCTTAGCTGACTTTTACAGCATGCCCGGGAGGATTTGCAGCTGGCACATTCTATGTTTTTCTCTCACTCCCAGTCCAGCATGGAAGTTAAGCGTTATATCTGCCAAAGAAATAGGTACATTGGTAAAATTAGAAGCATTGATTAAAATCATCATGATGATCGCAAAATTAACACAAGTAAATGTTTGTTGGTATATCTTCAACTTGAAATTGCAAAGCCCCACAACATTACCTGATTAATAACATCGCCCTGCGTTAACCGATTTATCAACAGATTATAGTGGTGAATTAGTGCTGAGTCATCGTTTAGCAGAGATAACCCTCTGGAATTATTGTTCGCCGACAGTAGAGTCAAGTCAGACCGGGGAGCAACGCGACGCGACGTGGCTCGAAGCTGCATAAGGGCTCCTACACACTATGCCACCGGAGGTCCGCAAGTGCCGCACGTTGCCGCAGAACATCATTCAAGGTTACATGAATGTATGGCGCACGCGGCTTGTGCGGGGCACGGCCGGCCGGCGGCATAGTGTGTAGGAGCCTTAAGTATGCATCTCGTTGGTTGAATGTTGTTCTTCTTGTCGTGTGGGTTTCTAGTCGATTCAACCGATGAACCCTGGTGTCAGAATTTTTTAACCGCCTTATACCACGGCTAATAGAACTTTGCAACCAATCAACGTGCCCTCCGAAGCACAGAATCTATTTTTTCTTCCAGATAGTCAGGTGCTTCCGCCTGCATTGTCCGAACCATACGAGGGATAATCTCACAAAGTGATAAATTGACAAATATTAACTTTGTGTCCCTCCTGGAAACCGTACCCAGGACCTCCGGGTCAGGAGTCCATGGCTCAGATCACGAATTGACGGGCTGCACGAAAAGGGGTTTTAATTTTATTTATTTATTTAATTTAAATTAAGTTTTCGAGTTCTGTCAATGAAATGTCTATCTTTTTGCATAGGAAATAAAGTTATATACGTATTGTATCAAGCTTTTCTGGCCATTTTTCTCTCGCTCGGTGTGAATTGACCCTTATTGTGGAACTTCAAACTTCGGAGCTTTCAATTTCTCTCAGTAAAGACCAAATCAGAGGTCGCTCATAATGGAATGATCATGGCAATGGAAATGTTACAAACGGACACGAAGAACTTAAATTTAAGGCTTCGTTTCTGTATGATGGGTGAAACTGAATATTTTTTTTTGGCCGAAGTGTACCTCTGCTCTTAAAAAAATATATTAATAATATTTCTTGGAGTCAATTATGATAGAATGCTTTTTATTCTTATTTTGACCACGTTCATTAAGTTAAGGAGGTTTTTATACTTATTACCTAAGTAAGTCTTTTGTGTACAAGTCGCAGGGCAGAAACACAAACATACATACATACATATAATCACGCCTTTATCCCTAATGGGGTAGGCAGAGCGTAAACAACCTAAACAAACACAAACATAGCAGGTAAAATAAAAGCTTAACAAAGTGAAACGAACCTTGTAAATAAAGGCACTTCAAATAACTATGAGCAGTTCCTAGGTGGTATTATTCGTGTTAGCATTATTCCGTAGTCTATAACCTAAATATCGTGGAACGGCGTGGTTTGTGAAATAATCCCGCGGCAACGCTGGCTCGCCCGGTCAAACAATAGAGGCCGAACCTGCCGCCGCTGTAAAGCCAGTTTATTTTGTATTTCACTGATTCTCAACATTTATTTTATGTTTGTTCCTAGGTAATATTATCAGTGTTAGCTTTATGTAACTTAAATATCCGCGAGGACGGCGCGGTTTGTGAAATAATGTTCGTATTTCACTGATTCTCAACTGTTGGTATAGAAGATAGTTCTTTTTTACTTACAACAATATATTCTTTAAAAGTAAAGATAGTGATCTATAAACACTTACGTTAGTTTTTGTAGGTTATTAGTCCTATGACTCGGCGACACAGAAGATAATTTTGGCCTCCAGCATAACTTGCCTCGATCTTAAGGCCGGTACATGGATATACTATACAAGGAGTCTACGTTCTTGCGAAGTTCGGTCTAAGTTTGTAGCCCACGATATGATTTGCCGAAGAATTTGCATTCAAAGGATTTTGTTTTGGCTTGAGCGGTGATAGGCTTTCATAAGAAGCCACCTTTATGTTCCCAAGAAAAATGTGTTCTTTGAATAAAGTAAAATCTTTAAAAAATGATGAATCACGAAAGTTTGAAAACCTGTGTTTATTCCGAACAAAGGACGAGCAGCGGTACAGTCGACTACAATGTCCTACATTGCTTTCATTTCCTTTCACTGAACAACAGTCATTACCATTCGTGGAAAAAATAAAATCCTGTGGTTACATGCAGGTAAGCGGTATCAGATATACGTATAGAGTTCAGTAGTAGAATTATTTACAAGTTAAGATCAATTTAAGTGATAAAAGGCTAACTATAAAAGTAAAAAGTATTTATCCAGTATAATTCATTAATTCAACTATGGGATATTAAACCGGAGACGGGCGGCAGCGTTTCCTGTGATTATAATATCTGGCTTCAGGGGAAAGTATCAAAAGCTATTCCAATCCACGATTCGCCGAACGAAGTAGTTTTCGCGCCATTGCTCTTCTGTAAGTTTTCCTGGGGAACGAAAAAGTTTAAACTTGGCTCCGAGTTTAACTAAAGGTTTAAACGAACGCTTCGGATACTCGTATTCCTTTTTCGAAATCGGCAGTGTATAGGTACTTTACTGAACTGGAAGCAATTGACAGACGGGACAAGTTTGTTACCTTAGTTAGGGCAACTTAGGCTTGTGTTGAGCATCTAGAATTCTAGACAATGATATTGAAAGGTACCGACAAAAGATAAAACCTACGTTATAAAACAAAGTCTAGGGTCAGACATTTGACATGATTTTTACAGCAGATACAGTTCAAGACATCTACCGGGGCCGACGGCTTAACGTGCCCTTTGAAAATGGACTCATCTTTTATGTCAAAAAAATACAAACTGAGAGCAGCCTTAAAAAATATGTCCAACAGTGTACCAACAAATTTTTCACCTACATAACTTTCTGTACTTTGACAATCTAATCGTTGCCCCTGGGATCTCGTGCTACTTATTCTACGATTCTCCTATTTCGATTTCCGACGTCTCAAACAAATCCCATCTATTCTCTCAGTGCATAGGAGATGTTCCGTCTCGGGTACGTCAAAGAAGAATGTTTTAAACACGGGATTATGTACCAGCCCAGAAGCGCCTACTACGAATACTCAGAACCACTTTACTTAAAATATGTTACTAGCTAGTTTCTGTAGTTTTTTTTTTTTGTTAGATGTACGTAATATAATTTATTTATGATTTAATACAGAATAACAACATAAAAACAAATTAAAAACTAAATTAAACTGTATTTACAATAACTTAGGGATGGATCACTCAAACAAACTAGTTTATTGGTTTGAGTCTTGGGCTCTCATCCGGGATTTCATGGGTTCTGAGTATTTGCTATCTTGTTCTTATATTATCAAAGTTGAGTCTACCATCTCTGCTGCTTTCGCCAATCCATTTGCCAAGCGTGGTGAATACTGAATAGTGAGCTAAGTAAATATTACTGCTGTGATTTGACACATAAATATAATCGCGGTAATAATCCCGTTCAAAATAATCATCTAATTTTGACGGTGACTTGCAATAGTAGAGGCAACTCAAACAACTACCTCAATCTAGGTCCGGTTCATCCAATTTCACCACCGCACCGGAGCAGCAACCAACTCACAATAAAGCTGATTTATCCAGAGTTAGTTGTTCAACTGACACTGCCAGTTTCCCCTGAAAACTACTTGTAGGTGTGAATATATTCTGACCACTTCAGTAGGTAGTTATAAATAGTTACGTAAACGATTGCAAGAAAAATATTTAAAAAATACTTCATTTTGAACCTTTGGTAATTCCTTAAAATTATACAATACTTTTTATTTATTAAACTATTTATAAGATTGTTTACTCACTCATTTCACTCATAATCTTGTGGTAGGTAGTTAAGGCCCGTATTTATAATCAGCTCTCAAGAGTGACAACGAATTTGAGTTTGTATCAGAAATGTCATTTCAGTACAAAACAACCTGTCAAATCCAAACTTAATATTCTTCTCAAACTTGAGATCGCTTTATAAATACGAGCCTAAGTTAGGTACCCCACAACTCCAGTCAAACATTTGATTGAGTTTTTTTCAGTTCAGCACTCCCTTGTTTTTCACTCTGGATGCCGTGGGTGGTGAAAACTTTAAGATTTATTCGCGAAAACAGGAGGGATAGCCACGAAGTTTCCGTCCGGCAGGTGTGTCCACTCAAGCGGTTCTTTGGAAAGTGAAGCAAAAATATCGCTGAAAAAAACACTTCATTTACTTTTGCACCTAGGTTTTATTGATATTTTTCAAAAACCTTTCTTTGTAAAACACACTCACTTGATTTGTTTGCTCTACATGAACGTCTATTATTGTGATGTTTCACGATCTTTTAATTTGACCTGTAGCCCATAGTTAGAAAGTACCTATATTATCTCCCGGATATTTTTAATTGTTTAAAGGCGTATTTTATTCTCACTAACATGCATCTTTTATAAGTTTTGAGACTTTCGCGGTTGTTTATTATAATTAAATTATTATAATCGTGGTTATAATCCCGTTCAAAATTATAATACATCTTTTAATTTTTCATCCTTTTTCCATCTGTCTTTATTATGACTTTGATTCAATTCGTTATTTTGTCGAAATGGAGGCATTCTCCTTCTCCTTTCATTTTATACCATACTTGTTTATCCTTGGGCAAAATCCCGGACACCTGCCTCAGTACACCCTCTTGATGTCATTATTGTGCACCATATTAAATGCACAACTCGGGTGAAGAACACTCGATTTTAACGAGCACGTGGGGACGTGAGCACTCTTGGTTTTGTGCGGTGCTTTTGCCTCCCGTCCGGCACTTGACAGCAAACGGTAGGATAAGATTCTGGGTTTAGTAGGTAGTTCTTGTTTAGATCCCACTTTTTGTAGTTACTACGTAAAACTAATTATTACCTGTTCTTCTTCTTGGTCACGTGAAGTTTTATGACTCTTTATATATTTTGTGGTACAAATTGAAAATAATATTATGTATGTGGTATAAATTGAAAAGAATATTACCAAAAAAAAAAAATAACAATGAATACTAACTGGCGTCGAACATGTTACCGATGTGCTCACGATCTAGCTAGATTAAACTCACCGGATATCACATACGGCTGTCAAAAGGTGTAATATAATGCGATGCAGTAATACGGGGTGTAATGGACACCGTACCAAAAACTGATTGGGGTTGCTCAGTCAACGAAACTGAACAACTTTCAATAGGAAACTCTTTCAGGAAATTAAAAACAAAATGGCTTTTCTATACAAATTGTCTGATCGAGGTGGTCATTTTGTATGAGATTTTTTTTCTTTCCTGAAAGAATTTCCTGGTGAAAGTTTTTAAGTTTCATTGAATAAGCAACCCCTTTCAGTTCTTGGTACGCTGTCCCTTACACCCTGTATATGCGATGCAGTAATACATACAATACATATGCAGTGGGGCTGGCGTGCATGCAATCAAGCTATGCATTGGTCGTACTCGCAGTTACTGTGTGGCTTGTGATTGTAATGGAAATCAGCTGATCTGTCCGATTGAACAGCTCTTGTATTTTTTTTTTTTTCAATTGGTACACGTTCATATTTTAAAGTTTTTTTAAGGCTCAGCTTGGTCTCATCTATCAGTCAAAACTCTTCTCGTAATAAAATTTTACAATAATCTCGTAGGTATATTAATAATTAGCTTAAAATTTTAACTTGTATTTCAATAGTTTTATAGTAACTAAACGGCAGATTTTCATTGCAATTCATTCAATATCGAACAAACCACCGCGAAACTGAAAAAGTGCAGCAGAAACTGAAATTCCAAAAAGTTTCTTTAAGCGGGATTAAAGTGTTTTTGAACGAAATTAACATGCGAGTTAATTAACATTTCGAGTTATTATAACTTTTCAGCTTGAAAACAGCTACAAACTAGTGATTTAGCTCGAGTTGAGTTTAAAAACTGCTACATACGTGCCCGAGATTTATTCCCTCCTCGTATGCGACCAATTTAATTTAAACAAATTTTACCATTTGTTCTCGAACGACTTTTAAGAACACGATTATGAACAATTATGAGGTTATCACTTATTAAATATCTTTACCTGGAACCATTTTATATTGTGAGTGATTTCAGTAATGATTTATAGTACCTACTGTATAGGTTATAAATATTGCACATTAGATAGGCTCGTCTTTCCGTTAGTTATCTCTGTCGTTTTATAACAACAGGTCTAAGTCACTGTTTCTTTCCAAGTATCTATGTCCAAATTGTCCAATATCAACGGCCCGTCTTTACGGCTCCGTCTGTCAATTACAGAGAATTCTAAATCTAATCGTGTTGTTTTCTCGTCATGCTTTTTTTAACAAACCATAATTGGCTACTTTCCAACTAGTCAAATCAGCAACTTTTTATGAAATGTCAAAAACGCTTTTTTGTATGAAAATAGTAAATTATGACGTCACATTTTAGTAAATATTGACTAATCAAATCAATAACTTATATACTTTTAATTCGATTGTTAAAATCGAAATGTGCATTTTTTTTTAAATGATGAATAAAATCCACAATATTTTTAGCCATCAGTTTTAAGTATAAACGTTTTGAATTTTTTAAGCTACCCAGTCAAGTACCCAATTGTTTGAAATAGGATCTGTTTTATAATAAGCTTTTGAGAGTATAAGATGAATATCGTGGTAGGGGTTTTATTACTGAATTGATTCAAATTCAGCACCAAACTCTAATAGGTAGGTTGTCCCAATATTACTGCGATATGAAACTTTGTTGTGCAACTCTGCTGATTTAGTTTGCGACTGTTTCAAACTTTGTAAACGTTTGATTAAGTTACACTTCGGCGCTTTTTGCAGAAGTCATGTGATACATCTACTGTTATTTTATTTTGTGTATCTATTAGGTGGTACATTTTGATCCTATGAAAAACCCTTTGACTGATTATCAGAAAACACTATTATTATAGAATAGAATAGAATAGAATAGAAAATATTTATTCCCAGGAAACAGTACAAGCTTACAACAAAGTACCACACTGTAAAATATAACATCAGAATAATGTAAACTACACTGCCCAGGGAAAAGGGACTGACTCAGCATTTTGTTGCAGAGAGTAGTACAAATACAACTCTAAGCAAAATTTTAATGATTTATTTAAATTGATTATTTTCTTAAGCTCTACGAAATAGCAGACAAAGTCATCTTAATATTACAAAAAACAAATGTAAATATGTATATGTTATGGTAAGTACCCAATATTCATTATTATATTAGCACCGTTTGAAATTTAATGAGTGAATTATACCTTTGCATCATTAATAATCCATTAACTCATTATCACTCTAACTCAACACGCCACTTTCGAGTTAACACTTCAAAATTATCTTCTTTTCATCCATTTATTCATAATATCATTAATTTTACTGTAATGACGAAGACCTATATATATATTTAAAAAAATGAAATTAAATGAAGAAGGAAAATATCGTTACAAATTCAACGGAAGGCCGCGTTGCTCTAAGCCAAAGTCTCAACATACATAAAACATTCTTAAGTTTTTCTCACTGAGCGTAGGTACTATTTTACTTTAAAATTAAATAATACGTTCTTGTTAATGCTTTCTCACAAATATTTATTATTTTATTAAAAAATTAAAATATACTGCTCAACCTTGATACGTAGCCAAGCTCTGTGAAAGTCTAACATTTTCTTTTTCCTTTGTTTGCCAAGTTGACCTGGTGGCCCTGACCGTAGTAGAGTCACGCAATGACTCAACCCCCATGAAGCTTACTAGAACTGCTAGAACCATGAGTCAATGTCATGGTATCCACTGAAGGTCACTATCAGTCATCGATAGAATAAAAGCTGACTGGTAAACAGATTATTTATTTCATGATTTTTATCTAAGTGATGACTCAGCAGTATGTGCATCGTTAATTCGTAAATCGAGAAATCAAGGCTACTAGAAATGTGATGAAATCATTTATATTATTTTCATGTTTTCAACTAAGATTTGACGTCATACAATATGACGTCTAATTCAAACTATGATAATCTTATTTGTCTTAGTTGTTTGTTGCAAGTGCATAAATCAAGTAATTTTTCTCCGATATTTTCACCTGCCCGAGCCGGTAAGTTAGACGTTGTGTTCATAATTATCAAGTTTGTATTCAGCAGTTTTTTTAGGAGTAAGATTTTTTTTTTCTGTCCACCAGCAGTTTCCCGCTTGGTTTCCTGTATGAATGACACATTTTCTCATTGTTAAAAGTAGCTCTCTAAATTTGCCCAACAACTTTATCAATTTTCCGCTATACTATACAATAAATCATAATTATTGGTTTGGTTGGAAGTACGTTTATCTTTATTTCGATGAAGCGAAAGCAAAGATAAGTATGTAAAATTGTTACAGGCTGAGTGGAAATTGATGTAACATTTTCTTGGCATTTATTCTATCCCCTTTTCCGCGTCAGTAACCCTAACTGGATCGACCCGCAGCAAAAGATACGCCCGTGATTTAATTTCCTCACAATTTTTGCTTAAGAATTTCAACCTCGTCTTCAATGCGGAATTTAATTTGGAGCTTTTTAAGCTTGTGATCTTGCTGTGTTTTGAATAAATCTAAACCTCTTGCCACAAAAATAAAAACGGGATAAAGAAACAAAAATATTGGTTCAATTTTCAAACGAAATACGCAATTATATTCAAATATTACGTATATTTAACAGAAGGAGAGAGACGGGTATAGTGGGAAAGTTAAATGGGATAGTTTACCAATTAGAAATATAGTCGGAATAAAAAAAATTGGTACCTACCATATTAAAGACCATTTATTGTATGTTTTTATTGAATGCTTTGTAACTTTGGTGTTTCATTCTGAGTTAATCCAGATTTTGTACCTAATCATAACTTTCAAAAAGTTTTTTTTAGGTTATAAAACATGAAGAAATTATATACTTATTGGCACGAAATACATTGCTATACGTACACGTGTCGGCAACATCTAAATTAGCGTATACGTTTCCAATAAAACCCACTGATAAAACCTCATATTTTGATAGTGGAATTTCACATCCCAACCTTCGTTAGAAGTTGTTGGCTGTTTTTCACTGGACGGTACGGCAACGGCGCGGCAGCCGCACGATAACGTTATCGCCACGATACCGTGGCTCTGTTTTTCCACTAGGACGGTAATATCATCAACGATATCGTCCGCCTAGTTCCACACTGAGCGCACACACACACACACACACACACACACACACGTGCATGCTACGTACGTATACAAAACACACGCAGTTTGGCAGGCCAGTGAATGCCGTGCCGTGCCGTGGGAATGCTGTGCCGGCAAGTGGAAAAGCGTTTCATACATTTTCTCTTCCACTCCACGGTGTCGTCGACGATATCGTGACTTTGCCACTGCCGTGGACGTGCCGTCTAGTGGAAAAACACCCTCTCTGTCGATAAATTGTTAGGAAGCTCTCCGCCACACGAATAGGGTCATCAACATTTTCAAACGGGGGAAAGTTTGGAATATCCTTTGTGAGCGTTTACTGAGATTCCTCGCTCGCCAACTATTTCCGAGTCAGATTTAGTGTAGCCAAAAGGTTTAGAAGGACTATTCTATGGCTAGGGAAACTTCGCTAACATATATTTAAGTATTGTAAAATTCTGTGTCTATATTTTTCAAATAGAAATATTTTATAGCAATAAGACGTAAGGGCATCCGTTACTGGTTAGAGAAACATCGGTGTTTATAATTCCTTAGTCGGGGTTTCTATTTATTCCACATTTAATCTGATCACCGTGCCTGAGTAAATGGTGAAAAGAAAATGAAGAAATGGCATGTTGTTCCTAACAAACAATAGACAGTGGAATGGAATGACCTATTGTTCCATCAGTATCACATTCTCTTTTTATTATAAAATAAGTAAGTATAAACCTTACGTAATTCAGTAAGTACCTACTCGTATTATTGTCACTTGAAAATAAACAATAGTCCGGGTTCCATGTCTAAATATTTTATTAAAATTCTGGTCATAAATGCAATCCATAAGGTCATAGAAATAGGTGGTGGTAGACTTATATCGATCGAAAAGTTTTTTAATAGAGTTAATTCCAATTCATTTCACGCTCAAATAAATTTATGATTTTATTGTTGAAATAACAGTTTTTATTGCGTACTTAATAAATTATTCAGAAGGCATAGAGAATGGCCCTCGGATTTGCAGTGGCGGAGAAAGAGGGAAAGTTGTAGTCTTTCGGCGAAGGTTCATTTGTCATTCTGGCATGCTGTCGTCGTGAACGTCTACTAATCTCAACTATGTGTTCGTATAATTAATAGACGGAGCTTCATTTTTAATAATACATAATTTTATATTTGGATTTTGAATACCAATCATCATTATCATTATCAGAACATATACGTTCCCACCGACGTGCACAAGCCTACCGTTGAGTAGGGCGATCGGTGCGACCTCATGGACCCAGTACGAATATTACCATGCGTAAATAAAAACTCATCATCATCATCATCATTCATCAGCCTGTATAAATAAAATCCAATGTCTCTATTATCGGTTTTGTTTGAAAAGGAGAGGGGAAAGAGGGCCTTTAATTTTGGTATGCATAAGAGCCTTGATTTAAAACTCGATTAAAACAAACCACTGGAAAAGGGATCAAAACGAATCTAAAAAAATTACACTTACTTTTAGAAAGTCTGCAAGTTTCATTCGACTGAGCTGAATTCATATTTAAATAATTCCCACTTTTGAATTTATTCAAAGAACTTTACTGAATCTTTTTTTCATAAACTCTCATATTGAAACTTTTTGAGTTATTTTTTTTGGTAAAGTGTTTTGATTGCAATAAATTTCGAAAAACGAACAAGTTACTATATCGCAAAACATTTTACGTAGTAAACCCTGTCTCCTGATTTTGGCAAACATTGTTTTGTTTCTGTTTTGTTGCGATGTTTGTCAAGCTGGAGACACGGCTGTAGAGTTGTCAGTCCAAAACGTTTCTTTTTATAATCGCTTGTAGGTACGGGAAATATAAAGCTAAAGAACTGAAACCCAAAATCTTCTGATCGACGCTGCTGGTTTGAAAGCTGCATGTACATTTCATATCATGCATCGTTACAAATCCGATTCCGACGGTGCGGTGGTGGTGGATGTTAGCGAGTTATGCCTGTGAATGCCGGGTGCATTTACACCTTCCGGTGCATACCTAATGATGAGTTATTTACTTACTTTACTTACTCCGTTGGCTCAGCGACCCATTGTGGATCTTGGCCTCCGACACTACGAGCCTCCATGATGATGATGATCCATTTACTTGTTATTTACTTACTTACTTACTCCGCTGGCTCAGCGACCCATAGAGGATCTTGGCCTCCGATACTACGAGCCTTCATGATGATGATGACCTATTTACAAAATTAAAATTAGGTACAATTCTGAAGTCATAGTTTGAAGTAGAACATTCCTAGGTCTGTAATAGATTGGTAATTAAAAAAGTCAAGTGACTTATGTGTCGTTCTGAATTTCGGCCCGTAAAACTAAAATAGCCCTGTCACTCGGACTGGTCGGACTAAATGGCAAAACACTATAATATAGCAATACCAAATACCTACCTACATAATGTAGGACAAAATCATCCCGTTGTTAGTCCAAAACAAACCATCTCGATTGTGATTTAGGTCCAAGGATTTAGGTTGATTTGGCAAAAGTCGACTAAAATAAGGACACGTGCAACCTTGTAGAATTTATCTGTTAAGTTAGTCGCATGGTAGAATCTAGTAGCCAAGTCGCACGGTATAAAGTCATCGTCTGGCTACAGTAACCATGGCAACGGCATCGATTGCCGGCGGCGCATCTTGCACTTGCAATACGCGGCTAATAAACACCTCCTGTATACGGTATACAGCTCGCCTGAGGCTCCATTAAAGCTTTGCGGTCTGGAACGTATAAAAAGTTAAAAGACTCGGAAATATAATGAATAAAGTCCATAGGTAAATTATTTACGCGTCTATGACTACCAGTAATTTCGCCGAGTAAGAAATTACGATACCTAACTCTGAAGATTAGAGCTGTAGCATGTTTTTTAGGGGTCGTGAATTCAAATAACTCTCATACAAAAAAAAAATGGTTTCAGTACTCAAAAAAACATCATCCAGCACTGCATGTATCATATATCAAAAATATAGTCTTAAATAAAATGTTTTCTTGTTGTCATTAAAACATTGCAAAATATAACTAGGTAAGTCATATTTTGTCAAAGATTTTTATGTAGTATATGCCTTCACAAAGACCAACACAAACAAAGGGTTGTACAAGATGCTCAGTTTACTTTACCATTTCAAAGCATTTTGCACTAAGCATCTAGACTCAGACTAAGGCCGTCTCGTGCTAGTAGAATAGCACCTGGGGCATCCACGCTATTTAGAATTGTAGATCTGTACTATGTTATAATAACTTTAAATTTAAATTGCAATTTTACAAATGTGGCAAATATTTGTCACTTAGATTTTATTTTATACAGGCTGATGAATGATGATGATGATGATGAGTTTTTATTTACGCATGGTAATATTCGTACTGGGTCCATGAGGTCGCACCGATCGCCCTACTCAACGGTAGCTTGTGCACGTCGGTGGGAACGTATATGTTCTGATAATGATAATGATGATTGGTATTCAAAATCCAAATATAAAATTATGTATTATTAAAAATGAAGCTCCGTCTATTAATTATACGAACACATAGTTGAGATTAGTAGACGTCACGACGACAGCATGCCAGAATGACAAATGAACCTTCGCCGAAAGACTACAACTTTCCCTCTTTCTCCGCCACTGCAAATCCGAGGGCCATTCTCTATGCCTTCTGAATAATTTATTAAGTACGCAATAAAAACTGTTATTTCAACAATAAAATCATAAATTTATTTGAGCGTGAAATGAATTGGAATTAACTCTATTAAAAAACTTTTCGATCGATATAAGTCTACCACCACCTATTTCTATGACCTTATGGATTGCATTTATGACCAGAATTTTAATAAAATATTTAGACATGGAACCCGGACTATTGTTTATTTTCAAGTGACAATAATACGAGTAGGTACTTACTGAATTACGTAAGGTTTATACTTACTTATTTTATAATAAAAAGAGAATGTGATACTGATGGAACAATGGTCATTCCATTCCACTGTCTATTGTTTGTTAGGAACAACATGCATTTCTTCATTTTTCTTTTCACCATTTACTCAGGCACGGTGATCAGATTAAATGTGGAATAAATAGAAACCCCGACTAAGGAATTATAAACACCGATGTTTCTCTAACCAGTAACGGATGCCCTTACGTCTTATTGCTATAAAATATTTCTTTTGAAAATATAGACACAGAATGTTTACAATACTTAAATATATGTTAGCGAAGTTTCCCTAGCCATAGAATAGTCCTTCTAAACCTTTTGGCTACACT
>JARACY010002504.1:0-42057 GCA_029255725.1 Scrobipalpa atriplicella
AGATGAGCTGATAATGATTGGGATGTTTCACATGAAAATACTGGGTGTAAGGAGCTCACCTGGGAATTATTTCAGGAAATGAAAAAACAAAGTACGTCTTCTAGCTTGGCAGAAAAAAAAATCTTCTTTAGTATGTAACTAAAGGCCGCCCGCCTTTGTTGTAATAATAGTATATTTTACAGCCCCTACGTGTCCTTATTCTCGGTTGCTAGTAAATTCTACTTTAAATTGAGGGCTCCGTTTAGTGCCATCTCTTTGTAGGGTGTAAAAAAGACTGGGTAAAGACCTACGTGCCACTGCGTTGGTTAAAAAGGTATATTTAAATATTTTTTGCTTGGAGTAGTTTTATGGTTGCCTAGAGCAAAAGTTAATAGAACATTTCAGTATGGGAAGCCATTTTTTATTCTGACCTATGTTGCATGTGAAAAGTTATTCAGTTTCATGGGCAGATAAAGATCTTTAAGTGTGAATATACCCTTTCAGTTATACGTTGTATAAAACTCACCAACGAATGTTAAACGAACAAAACTTGAAAACCAAAATTATACATCCAGTTGTAAATATACCTAGAAAAGAAAATAGTTGAGTTCCAAAATAGACTCGGAAGCTTTTAGACCCAACTCCGTTCCCAAAGAGTTGAATACCCATTCAATACAATAATTATTGTATCCAACAGACAAACTTTGAAATGGCAACGAAATGCCAGCTATTTAACTTTTAGCCCGAAACCATACCATTATATAGGGTGTTAATTTAATTGCATGCCATAGCTCAGGGAGTGATTTAATATCGACAATGGATCACCATGAAAAATTTGTAAAAAAATCCTATTTGAAAACAGAATTTGAATTCCCCATACAATTATCTGATCGAAGTGGTAATTTTGTATTGGATTGTATTAATTTTTGGTAGGATTTTTTATATTTTTTTGTGATCCTTTATCATTACCAAAACACCCGCTAAGCTCTGGCTCGCAATTAAATTGACACCCTGTATATTCTGTGCCGAAACTATCACAACTGACCGGAACGGAAGGTGCTATTCAAAAATTTCAATTGCAAATGGAACCCATTAATTTACAATGGAAATTATAAACGGGTTTTACCTTTTAATACAGCTATTATGAGTGGCTATAAATTTTGTGCAGTCCGCGGCAGTTGGAGATGTAGAGAAACTTGTCACTGGATTCGCTATATTTTTTTAAATTATGAGCTTACTTTTCTTTCGAGTGGATGTAAAACTTAAAATCACATCTTTATCCCTACCGAGATATACAATCTACAGCCAAATAAAAGCTGTAATACGTCTTATAAAATATACCTACAACATAAATATGAGGGTAGGGTACTTACAAAACGAATATGTGACCTTGCTGTAGAGTTAGATCAGCGTACAAGTAAAGTCTAAAATTTTGCAGAATGGCTAGGTTCAGATTTGAAGAGCGTTATCTCTGTCTTACGACTGGCGGCAATTCCAAAATTTTGATGTACCTATACAATTAATTATTAACGGATCATACTATTCCTAGTCCTAAATTAACTATTTTCGGAATCCCTTGAACGAAAAATAACAAACACAATGACTTAATCCCACTTACTAATAGGTAAACTTTTCAAACCTTTAGCACAGATTAACCTTTACGGCAGCGGGCGGCCTTTAGTTACATACTAAAGAAGATTTTTTTTTTCTGCCAAGCTAGAAGACGTACTTTGTTTTTTCATTTCCTGAAATAATTCCCAGGTGAGCTCCTTACACCCAGTATTTTCATGTGAAACATCCCAATCATTATCAGCTCATCGTCCCCGCCGAACAAATTTACAGAACTGATGGGGGTGTCTCATTCAACGAAACTGAATCTTAACTACAAAATACTTTTGGTAATTTTGTATGGGAAATTTAAAAAAAATCATTACCTGAAAGAATTTTCTGGTGAAATTTGTTCAGATTCATTGACTGAGTAACCCCTATTAGTTTGCGGACACTATCCCTTAATAAAAAATGGCGCTTCCATTCTTTTAACTCTGCAATCCAGAAGCGCATCCGAAACCATTTGCATCGGCCACTCGGCATATTTCTGCAACAGTCGACTGCCGTTTATCACGGTCCACGTTAATGTTTCACGCAAAATTGTAAAATATTATGTGGAAATTTTAATCCGCGGGGTGCAATGGATTTTCCGGCTGTCACTGGAGCGTGAGCACGCCGCTATTTCGCCGCTGCCTGCATTTTTGAAGTGGCTTCGTAGATAAATGATGTGATGCGAAACCATTTTGTGAATTGTGTACAATTTTATGCATAATTCTCATTATGGTTTGTAGCAATGAGCTATGTACCTATATTTTACAGTAGCAAGAACATAGATTTTTGTAACGAATTAAGGAAAGATAGATTCGTTTCACTCATTTTGCTTATTTACCGAGTCTTTCGCGATAATTTTTGGTGGGAAAAACATAGGGAATTCACGTTTTTAACCGACGTTTCGACTCGGTCACATGAGCCACTAATAGTTGTGTTTATTTGGAATGCATAATTTAATTTTGTTCCACAACTATCGCTTTTTCGACTAGACGAATTTACTTAGCTGTCACACATCGTAAAATATTATCACACTCAGTGCAATTTTCCATCTGTGAGCACAACATTTTCAATAATTATTGCTCTTTCATAAGTTTTGTCCAATTTTCAGTAAAATCTCGCAGACATAATTTTATCGTCTTACAACACGCTAGTCTCGCATCATAAATTTTTATAATATCAATGTCGACCTCTAGACGTTTTCCATAATTTGTACAAAGGCAGACGGATCAAGTTAATTAAAAGCTTTTACGTTTCGCTAAATGTAAATTAAAAGAAAGTCATTCCTGTGAATCAATGTGAAACTTAGTTTGTTGACTTCTTACAGTTCAACTGTTGGATCTACTAGATTGATAAATACATTTCATCATCATCATCGTCATCAGCCACTACAGTCCACTGCTGGACATGAGCCTCCCCAAAATTGGGGGCATATGCCATAGTCACCACGCTTGGCAGGCGGGTTGGTGAGCGCAGTAGAAGTTATCCATTCACATGGAACGCTGCTGTACAATGAAGGCAGTCTTATTGAATATGGTAGCAATTTCTGCCGTGTTATTAGCTACCAATCAGTGTGAATTATTTTTATAAGTCAGACAATGGGCGCTTTTCCACTAGACGTCACGTCAACGGCAACGGCGACGGCACGGCGACGATCACGTGACAATATCTATGGGAATCGATGACATGCCGTGACGGTGCCGTGCCGTCAAGTGGAAAAGCGTGTCATATAATTTCATTGATTTTCATACATTATCTCACCTACGATATCGTCGACGGTACCATGCCGTCGCCGTTGCCGTTGACGTGCCGTCTAGTGGAAAAGCGCCCAATCAGTGATTCAGACGACATTGTCCTAATCAAACTGGAAGCAATCCCACCAATAGATAAAAAATTATAATGACTGCAAACCATGACATGTGTGATGAAAACCCAAACTCATTTCACTAGGTCGCAGAGGCAAGCCGCGCTCATAATATTATGTAATCTGTGATTTAGGTATAGAATTAAAAGAGTAGCTATAAGCTCCATAACATAAATTAATGCCAGAAACTATTTTTTTTTGTTTGACTGTTGTCTGTTTGGTTTCGAAGACTATTTTTTTTAGTTTATCAAAACATCGGGAACTCGGGAAGCGGCTATCAACAATCACAATCAGTTATTTTTATTGACTGCGGGGAAACGTTTTCGTTATGTTAAAGTTCTTGGAACATCCAGGCTATTTCTTAACACAAATATTTGCTATTGGTACAAATGTATACTGGGTGTAAGGGACAGCTTCCCGCCAACTGATAGTGATAGTAGTTACTCAGTCAACAGCATTGGGCCACTTTCACCAAGAAACTCTTTAAGGAAATAAAAAAAAATGGCTTTCCCATTCAAATGGTCTGATCGAGGTGATAATTTTGTATGGGAAAGTTTTTTTTTTTCTGAAAGAATTTTAAATTTCCATTCTGAATGAAAGTTGTTCAGTTTCGTTGGTTAAGCAACCTTCATCAGTTTGCATTAAGCTTTCTCTTACACCCTGTATATTTCTTCGTCGAAGGCAACATTTCCTTTGATAACAAACAAACAAACCGAGCACACTACGACATATTCAAAATAAAACAAGTTCAATGGAGTTTTATCGAGAATAGAGTGACGTTTTGTTTATTTACTCCATTTTCTAACCACACAGTCAGAGAGAGAATTCGAAATTGTAACCAATATACTTTTGCTCTAGTACAGAGAAAGAATAAACAGTAAATAAATACACATTACTAGAACTAAAGGGAAAGCTAGTAATGATTCTGAAATCTTATAATTATTGTACGCCGTTTTAGATTAGTTTATTTCTCTAACACATTTGTACAAATATAAATGAGTTACAATGTATACTAATCTACCTAATTTGAACTGTACATACATGCATTTAACGGGCATGGGTCAAATACTTAAGCGACACAGAAAAAGAAAATCTAATACAATACCAACATAACACAAAAAGTTGACACTAACAAAACAAAAACCAATAAACAAGTGAACCTCTAAATCCCCGAACTCTTGATTCAACCCAAAATTTAATCCAATAATTCTCAAAAACACGATGTCGGTTGGCAAAACGCCTTACAAGTTTAAATAACACAACAAAATATTCAGTGGGCTGGAAACCAACTGGCATAAGTTTTCCTTAACGCTGCTATAAGTTAAACACTGTGTTACCCCAAAAAAAGAAAATACTAGTCGCGGCTAACACAGAAAAGAATCACGGTCTAAAAACACAGCATACTTTTGTGTTTCAGATAACTTTAGTTCGTCGAAATAATTATTCTTCACAATAGAAATCTTCTTGATGCGATTGACCGAACTGATCATAATTATATACAGAGCCAGTTGTTTTGCAAAGAGATGCGGTGTCGAGATTAGTCTATTCCGAATGCTTAAATAGGAAAACGTGTTTTTCTTAATTAGGTACTATAATAGTCGTGTCGTCATGATCTATGAACACCATTCATCTTCCTTGATGTTGCTTTCTAAGAAAGTCTTTGAAGTCTTTGCCCTTTAATCCAAGGAAACGCACAAAATTTATAATTTATTTCGTTGTGTATTGTATAGGGATTATTCGTCATTCTTCGGCCCTGTGTGTGTATTGTCCTAAGCTTGCAGAAGTGTGAAACTGCGACAAAAGTGGCCGTTACTGAGGACCGCCGGTCGAAACGAGCTTACTTTTTTCATTACCTACGCAAACTCAGTACGGCCACAGTATTAGCGTTTCTGAGTTACTCAAGGTCATGGCGTGGAGACGCATTTGAGAATGTACACCTAGGTAGAGCAAATTTCTCAAGGCTGGTGTGGGTAATTAGAGAGATAAACAGTACTTTTGTGTGGGTATGCATGTGACCGATAAGTTAAATGTTCAAAATGTTTGACACAAAGCAAACTTGATTCATTGGCTAAAAATATTATGTAAAGTCATATTTCTTCACATTTGATGAAACCACGTCAAAATTTGTTTCTCATATAGGTATATAAAAACACACTTTGCTGTCATACAAATCTTCTTACTATATCGGACTAGCTCCATATATAAAGTTTATCAGTTTTATAGTCTAAACGAAACCCTATTTTCTTTGGTGAATGGATATTGTGAAATCCTTGTATAGAGGGAGAGAGACGAACAAAATTTTATCCTATTAGGAAATGGATACTACAACATTGTATGTTTTTTTTTTAAAGAGTCTTGGCGTGGAAACAAGTCCTTCAGCCGAAATCACTTCACAGTTAGTTTTTCATGTTTTAGGTTGGTTGACAGTGGCCTCAATTCACGCCGTCCAGTTACTAATTCTAATTCTTAGTAGCGCTGTCACTTTCTTAACTTTGACATAAGAACAGGATAGCAAACAAATACGTGAGTTTGACATTTCTTATCTGACATAAGACTGCTTAAATTAATTAAAATTAGTGAGCACGCTCTATGGTCATTCCTTATTTAAAGCGCCGTACGTCAAATTAAGAATGTCAAAGTCACGTGTTTGTTTGCTATCCTGTTCTTATGTCAAATTTAAGAAAGTGACAGCGCTACTAAGAATTAGAATTAGTAATAGTGCGTCCTGAATTAACACCATTAAAGTGTGTTGCTATATGTGAGAAATAAAAGACATGGTGTCGTCAAATGCGAAGTTTACGTGCGCTGTTTCTCTGGCCCCTAGGTATTTTATTGTTGTTGCTTGGCGGCTTACGGCAATCACAAGACTTGTGACCACTGTTAACACCTGATATTGGGAAACTTTACAACAGCACTAATAACTCCATTCGAGTTGTGCCCATTTCGAAATAAGCGGCGTTTTCTCAAATAGCACCAGTTTTTTTTTGTTTCTAAATTGATTGTGGATTTGAAATTAATTTGTTGTTTGGCAAAACGCAGTACTTTTTCATTTTAGGTTATAATTTCGTATTTTCTATAGTTTTTTAACTAGTTTTTTATTTCTTCCTAAGTAAGTTTTTTTTTTTTTGTAAGGTAGGTAAGTTCCGTGTACACTTCATGTACTCAACCGACAAGAGCAATGCTCTTAAAATAATGATGATGAACAGTAATATCAAATAAATTTAGTGCGCTAACAAACAAGTTTTCCTAAGGAATATAATGTTACATACCTACTTACATAAACCTATGATTTAAAAATGGAGTTTCGTTTCTTTTCAAAGATAGTGGTTGTTCATTTTTTTAAAGAATTTCCCAACTAAAACTTTCAAGCGGCGGGCGCAACAACGAAAAACAATTCCAACTTCATTTTAAAATGCAACAACAGTGTAAACTTTCAAAGACGATCATCTCAGAATAGCAATGAGCTGAAAAGCAATTTTATTATGAGAAAGATAAATAAACAATGCTCTTCCAGCTAGGAAGTCAAACGATGAAGGAACGTTGCCGACGGAAAACGAAACAAAAAACACTAAAACTCATCTCCGCAGTAAGAAAATGTAAGAAAATGCATCCACGGTTACACGAGTAAAGGATGCATAGTTCCTGAAGATAAAATAGAAACAGACAGTGCACGGTGGCTTTTACCAGCTTAAAATAAAACTACCGCTACTATGACGCCGGATATACAGGGTGTTGCTTCAGTCAAGAAACGGAGAAATGATGGTGAGTATTTCATATCTAAATTCGAAAATCATACAAAATTATAACTTCTCTAGAATATTAGATAATTCTCTTATTGTCATGTTCTTTCGTAGTTAGCAGTTTTCGTATTTCTGCGGTTTAATTATTACCTACCTAATTTTTTACCTGCTAAATTTTAATTATTACCTACATTAATCATAAAGTTTGCAAATCTTCGAGGGTTAAACCATAGAAGAGTGTAAAAGACGTTGGGAGCTTAGCGACTTCTCAAATCAATGGGTTCAACCGTATCAAAAATTATTAAATTAAAAATATTGTTTTCTAATGGCACCGCTAGGTACTTATACAACGTGTAACTGAAAGGGTATATGCATCGAGAAATGTGTGAATCTACCCATGTAACTAAGATCTACCTAAGAAACATAGGTCGAAAAACGAAAAAAACATTGTGACCTTTCATACAAAATGCATCAGCTGATAGCGTATTTAGTATGGGCAGTCAAAATTTTTTTTTGTATTTCGACCTATGTTCCTTAGGGAAAGTTGTTCAGTTTCATGGATAGATTCACACATTTCTCGATGCATATACCCTTTCTGTTACACGTTGTATAATTCACTGTTACAATTTGTGACGAGACATATTTGACGTGAATATAATATGTCTTATGTAATCTATTATGTAACAGGCATCTCAGGTGGTTATGGCAACGTAAAGCCTATTTAAATATTCTTTCCCTACCAAGAATGTAACAATAAAAAAATATACCTCTGATCAAGTCAACCAGCATCCTATAAAATATAGTATGCCACGTCGAGCTATATTTCTGTGCGAATATTCTTTGCAACAGTTGAGAAGTAGGTTTCTTTGCATGCCAGGAATGCAAGGTGATTTATAGTTTTGATACCTACAGCATCTTTTATGAATAGACCTAGAAAAGCTATCGCATTACGCCATTTTGTAGCAGAAGAAGCTTATTTTTATTTTATGAAAATTCATAAGTAGTATTATACTTACTGCTATGGAAACATAATTTCTAGTGCCTACTCAAACTTGAGACCTTTCCAATTATCATGAGCATAGTTTTCCTAAATGGAATATTTTTTTATTAAATGTTCGATTTAGTCCGCTGCCAGACCTACCTAGGCATTTTTAATTTATGGCTGCTCATAGACTATTGGTTCAATCAGTTTTAATTTAAATGAATACGAAGATATTGCTGAAAAACGTATTAAGTTAGCAAAAAATATAAGGACCAACACGTTATAAAAACAGCAGGTTGTGGTATACTGAACATAACATTCTAATTCCGATGTAGAGGTAGGTATAAATTTCCCTTAGGTTCCAAGAATCTCGACACGGAATTTTTATCCGAAGACAATGGTGTCTCGAAAGTAGTTTGTATAAAACCTCAGAACTTTTAGCACCTGCTCTGAATTTTACCATCATCGTCATGTAAGAGGGATCAAAGTAAAAACTTTAAGTTTCTTTAAGTTCATTTATAAAGAAAAGAAATAAGCTCTTGGAAGGCAGGTCCTGGTTACTATTATTACTAAATTTGGCTTTTGAAATAGTAAATAGATTGTTTATAGTTATTTATTTCAACCAGGTTACAACAATAAAATGCAGCATGCCAAAATGAAATGACGAATGCTGTATTTTACAACTTCCTTTTATCATATTTGTATGAACTACGCAAAGTACGAGTACAGCCCTTCCTACAAAATAAACGCTGTCTGGATTATTTTGAAGTAGACCATTGAAGTAGATGTATTTATTCCCTAGGGTTATTTCGGTGTTTATTGTTAATAGATACAATTTTCATTCTCACCAAAATTACTCTAAACAGTAAAATAAAAACATAGGTAACAGATAGGAAATACTATAAATAACCTCATTTAAAACACAATACGTTTTAACCTGTTAAGGCGAGCGATTTGAATCGAAATCGACACGTTAATGCCTTTCGAATTAAATGACAAATTCCATTGTAGCGACAGCCGGAACAGGATTTATCTTGGCGCTCTCTTGCATTGTATTCTATTTTGCAAATGGGAGCCGAGGATTCCGGCACGTTGTTGGCTGTTACAGATATTAGTACAAAGTCTATGCCGCCCGGGGATTGGCCGCAGGCGAGGGTACTTGGTCCATAATAGGTAAAGTACGAGTATTTTTATACAAACAGGGATATACAGGGTGTTAATTTAATTGCGTGCCATATGTAAGGGGTTGTTTCAGTAACGTTAAAGGAGCCTATAAAAAAATTAAAATAAAAACAACTAAAAAAATAAACTAAAGTCTTTATTTATTATGATTCCAAGAGCTACGTCTGGCTCTCGTGCTATAACCGAGCCCGCGCGAGTCGCTATGCAAGAAGTCGTGGTTCAAATCTAAGTCGAGATTATTCTCCTATTCGCTCATCTAATAACTAGCTAAAATTGAACTTTCACACTGTGCCTAAACTCCATCCTAAATCTGTTCGTCTACAACGACCGTCCAGTGCTTGCTATACGCCTTAGCGTCACGTAATGGCACTGTTGCGATACAACTACTCTGATTTATGCTATTCTCAACTAAATACTGGGCAGAAACACGCGGGAATGTGGTCATTGCACGTTCGAATGGGCGCTTTTCCACTAGACGGCACGTCAACGGCAACGGCGACGGCACGGTACCGTCGACGATATCGTAGGTGAGATAATCTATGAAAATCAATGAAATTATATGACACGCTTTTCCACTTGCCGGCACGGCACCGTCACGGCATGTCATCGATTCCCATAGATATTGTCACGTGATCGTCGCCGTGCCGTCGCCGTTGCCGTTGACGTGACGTCTAGTGGAAAAGCGCCAACGCAAATGCCAATGCAACGTGCAACGGTAGTTCTATGACAGTTTGATGGTTTAGAACTGGGGACAGATTTTGGGAGGTTTGGTGGGAGTTTAGTAACTTCTGTGAATGTAAAATCTCACAAAAGGCTCGCCAATATGGCTGCTAAGCGTACATGCTGCAATATCACTACCTATGGCAATTAAAAACGTCTTGTTCAGATGGAAATAATATTTGTCAGCGCTCGGAATCTCCTTGAAAAATTGGCCGCGGAAATTCAGCGTCTTGGGCCACCACGCCCTTGGTGAGTGGCAACCATGCTCGTATTATAAATTGTTCAACTTAAGTTTTAGCTTTTCGTAAAAAAAAAAATTCCATTCTGCTCATGTTCAGCAGTGGACATAATTCTAATCATTATAATAACTACTCATTATTTTATAATGATCTGCAGATAATAAACCTAGCAAAAAGAAAAAAAGTAAACATTGTGTTTTATTGCAAAGTAGAGTGAACATTGTATAGACCTTATGCTCAAAGTTATTACACTTGTTATTGAGAATTTTATGGCCTCAGTTTCGGCGAATGGCGGATTTAATGCCGTCACAATACAGCAAGACGTTTAACATTGCCCGTTATTGCGTCAGTTTTATATTATGCTTTTTTATTTTTATTTTTGTACAACCTATAAAATATCGCAATTGTTTTTTGTTCTACTCTGTTTTATAATGGTGCTGATTTCAGCCAACACTTTTTCAAGTAATTTCAAACAATTTCTCTACTCCTCAGAAAATATAAGAAATTTGACAGAACATTATTATATTCTATCTGAGAGTAAAAAAAAAAACTTTGTTTGTCCTCAAGTTTACATACCCATATAGCAAATCATTCGAAACTTTTGATATTTGGAAGCTTCATTTTAAAATTCAAGACCCATACAATTCTTTAATTGTTCACGTAGAGAGATAATTACTGTTAGCCTGGCAGAATTCCACAACATGCACTGCTCCTTATTCCATGAACCAAATAACAATGCACACTCAGAAATTCATGCATATATATCAAATTTCAGCCGGACCTACACCTTACGAAGCATACAATGGCCCAGCCGATACGAAAATCGATCATAACAATGCTCCACAGCCGGACATACTTCGTGCCAACGGCTATCACACTTCAGACATAGCGTAATTCAAAACGCCCGTCGTATGAAATCTCTAGGCTTGTGGTTTGGGACAATGCAAAAGAAGAAAGAATCATAATTATACCTGCCTTACAGACAGTTATAAAATCACGGTATTTTGCATCAGAAGGAAGACCAAATTGTTAATGAGTCCATTACAGCATCGATACAGTCTCGAAACACACTATCTCGACGCATGGAATCTCGATACACGCTTTCTCCACGGAATCTCGAATCATTTCAAAACAAAAGGTCACTAGTTTTTTTATCAAAATTCCAATTTGATCATAATCCTGCAAAATATAAGTACAATATCTGATTTTAATAGCTTTGAAAGGTTGTGTTAACCTATCTTGTAAATTGCTTTACAAATTGTACCTATTAACTACAGTCGAGTTATATTTATAGTACAGGCGTGCAATCTATGTTTTAGTGGTATTTTTTTGTCCCTTCAGCTAGCCCAGCATGGAATGAATAACTGCATAGTTATTGTAAAATCAATCAATCAGAAAAAAAAAACGAAAGCTTCTCTCTTGAACCACCTGCCAATTTCCACCAGCATTGAATGGTTCAGTTCAGTGGGAGCACAAAAGCTGTGCATCTGCAGACAATGCTCGACCGCGATCTGACCGCTTCCTTTACACATTACATCGACAGTTTGCTAAACCTACACACCCCTCAAAACAGATTGATTGTGTGAATAAACTTGCTATTGCAGGGTGCTTTTGTTACTATGTCAGAGATCTGTAACGAATGTGGTTTAAAAACTCTGATACCAGGGTTCATTGGAACGTTTATCGAGTTAAAAACTCACTGAATATCTAGAAGCGGAAGAAAAATTGAGGTGATGAGCTCTGGCAACGTTACTAAAGAAATACACAACACTTAATATCTGAAATCTTTTCCTCTTTGACAGACATGGCAAAATTATTATGCAGTTGACGCTCTGCCTACCCCGTAAGAGAAACAGGCGTAATTCACAGTTCAGTAGTAGCTCAAAAGCTGTGCATCTGCAGACAATGCTCGGCCACGATCTGACCGCTTCCTTTACACATTACATCGACAGTTTGCTAAACCTACACACCCCGTACACCTCGTTCAAACCACTCTCAATATACAGATTGATCGTGCTACGAGTTGGCTGTATGAATGAACACGGTTATAGGCTCGTATTTATAAAGCGGTCTCAAGATTGAGAGAAATATTAAGTATGGATTTGACAGCCCGTTTTGTACTGAAATGACATTTCTGATACGAACTCAAACTCGCTGTCACTCTTGAGAGCTGATTATAAATACGGGCCTAAGACTTTTGATTTTTTCTATAAGTTTTTGTCGCAAGTTTCAAGCAGTAACTACCTAAGTAGGTACCTCATGTTTTGTTTCGTTATAAATTTCGTGTTTTGTCTACGTGTAATCTTTTCTTAAGATATTTTTTTAGTAGGAATCCGCAATAGATCTAGATTCTAGAAAGATTGCGAATCTTAGATTGCGATGATTGCTACGAACCGACTACGGCGTAGCAATTGTAGTAGTCTACGGTTTTGATTGCTACGAATTGAAAGATGCATCTTAGAATATTGCGTTTTTTTCTTTCAGTCTCTCAAAATAATATTTGGGATAAAAGAAACTGAAACAATTTGGGCCATTAAGGCCAAAGTGAACAGGTATTATCTAAGGTGATCATGCTTCATCATAGTCTACATTATCACTTCCCATCAGAAGAGATGGAGAACGAATCATCAACTACAAAAATAAATTGGTCAGAAGTAAACAATGTTATTAACCAGACAGATATTTTTCACCATTTTTGAATTCTTTCCTATTATCTGAACTAACACTAACAATGGCTATTCGTATTCATTCCGCTTTTCATGCACCAGTCTTTGCACTTCAGCACGGTAAGCGTTTCATTCCTCCTTTTTTACAAGTTTTAAATTCTCCCCAGAGCTTTTAACCATCTATATACCTAAATTATGTAGGTTATTAGGTATTATCAAGTTTGTTGATTTAATAATAGTATAATAGGATATCTAAAACATAGTTAATAAGCCTGAACTGTATCTGACCTTCTATATTTGTTCTTGCAATAAATGATTAACCCCGTTAATAACAATTTGCTTGGGATACTTTAGTAACTCAGTAATACACATGTCGCTTTACAAAAATAACAATTAAGGTATTGTCTATATTTTCCTAATGAAATCAAATTTTAAATATTCAATTACTTCAAAAACACAAATTATTTTCATAAATAGGTAAAACATTATCAAAGTATTTTTTTTACAAAAGTAATTAATTTTATTTTGTTTTGCCTATGTTCTTTTCAAAGCGCATACTACAAACCATATTCAAGTTGAAAATAAAATGTGGCAGCTTCCACCGAGCCTCGTCCCTGGCGTCTGTTATCAGCCGGTGGAGAGCCAACAGTGCATAAATCACTTACACGCCCAGTGTGTAGCCAACCTAATATCTTGCTACTATGAGAGGTGTGAAACTGCCCTAATATCTTCAGTCTGAATGTGCCCTAATATCTACATAAAGTTACGCCTGTATCTTCTACGGGGTAGGTAGAACTTATTCAACTTGGAAATAAAATGAGGCAGCTTCCACCGAGTCCCGTCTTCGGCGTTTGTTATCAGCCGGTGGAGAGCCAACAGTGCATAAATCACTTGCACGCCCAGTGTGTAGCCGACCTAATATCTTACTAGTATGACCAGTGTGTTGCTACCCTAATATCTTGGCTACCCGTGACTGCGTTGGAGACTATTTTGTAATGAATCAACATAACATACCATTCGAGTGTTTTATTTTATTTTTTTATTTTTTTTAATCATAATTATTGAGCTACCCTACTGCTAGAGCCATTTTCAGTAACGGTACAAAGTTATTTTAGGTTCACTGGTTCCAAAACAGTTTTCTTACGTCCTCGTTGAAAGGCAACACACATAAATCACCGAGACGCCGCGATACTGCCCAGTGTGTGGTTACCTTAACGAGAAGAGCGCGGGAGGTGTAAGTAAAGTTCTCACACTAAAGGGTTATTTCAGTGATTAAGTTTGTGAAGATATACTTCATCCTAAAAGCGCTCTTCCGTTCATTATTCTACAGTTGTAAGTCCCTTTTTTGAGAATTTAGGATCACTGATTCTGAGAACTTAGGATTGACTTTGAATAGGTTAAATTATAACTGAATGTTTTGTTAAAAAAAACCATTACTTTTTTTACTTACTAGCTTAATTATTTGACTTTTTTTACACTAAGACTAATTGGGCCACAAATATAACTTTAAATTAGATTTTATTTTGATAGAGAACGTTGATTTCACTCTACATTTAGCTAAGAAAAACGCGTAAACATTCATATACTAAATATTGCAACGTAAACACCACTCTATAGTTATATTAATTAAACCTATCACTGACGGTGGTGATAGCATCAGTACAGAGTATACAGAACAGAGGCTGGTTGATGAACAATGATTTCCGACGCATATTGTATTACATAAGGCTGCGACTGTACTGATATTCTCAACAAAGCTTTTACTATTACTCATTTATCTGATTCTAATTGACTCTACAATAGGATGAGAAGCCAATTTATTTGCGCATTCATGAATGAGAATGCAAAATAAGATTAATAGTTAACCCTCAGACTTACCGTTATATAATAACCTACTAAAGCTTAACTAGTATTCTTTGTACTCGTATTTATATTTACACAATCTTACATAATCTTAACATCTAATCTTTCACACAATACATACATACATAAAATCACGCCTTTATCCCTAATGGGGTAGGCAGAGCGAAAACGACCCAAAGGTCGTTCCGCCACGTCTGACAAATTTTGGGTGTTATTGCAGATGATTATTGGATATTGCTATAGAGACGGGTTGTCAGCCCATCGCCTAAATTGCAATACACTGAAAGCCTAGAATCCGTTAGCTGGTTTTTACAGCATGCCCTGGAGGAGATGCAGCTGGCACATTTTATGTTTTTCTATCACTCCTAGTCTAGCATGGAAGTTTCACACAATACTTTTCTTTAACATATTATATTGTAATATCTTAATCAACTGCAAGTTTATTTATGTATGGAAATAACCATACAGTAGTATTATTGCTATGTACTTCAGTAATATTCCTTGGTTTGTACCATTATATTTAAAATAAATGTTTTTGATACGAATTTTTTTTTTAAAAACCTTTTTTTAATCTTCTTATATTGTAATGAATAAATGAACGAATGAAAATCACCAAGCTAGATTGGACAAGGTATTTACGTAAAAGACGGATACTCAATCTAAAGCAGACCCCAGTGATATTGGAGCATGAATCAAAGGCTTCTCGCCGCTGTGGTCTCGGACTAACATTTCATTGTGATGTCAGCGGAAACTTAATATCCCGCAGATCGGCCATTGTGAGCTCCTCATCACGTGGTATCTAGAGGACGGAGAGGACCACAGATTATGCAAGTATTAGTCCTGTCTGCTTGAGTGGAGCTGAGTAGAGTCCTAGATATATTATAATTGTGGTGGTAACCTAACTATGTTATCATTAAAAATCTATTTAAAAAAAGGTAATTATTGTACTACTTATCTAAATTGTATTACGATTACTACCAACCATTATTACTTACAACCCCCAGCACTTCAAAGTTAGAGTGAACAGGCATCTTCTGAGTGAGCTCGCTCCATCGTCGACTCCGTCTCAGTCGCTCCCGAACTTGACTGGAGTCAAGAGCAAAATAATAAAAACTGTCCCAACGCTATTTACTCTTCTGTGGTCCAAACTGTCCATAATAATGGTCTAGTGATCAAATATGTTAACTATAGTATGTTTTTCACTAAGCAGCCAACTAAATCATCCGAAAGTTTTTCCTTCCACAACGATATTCTTTTTACTCACTTATCGCTACTAAAAATGCTGTAGATGTACAAAAAAGCTGGATCAATTTAGTATCAAAAGACAAAATCAAAGATATTTTTTCCTCAAACGATGAACCGGTAGATAAAAATCAACCTTAAAGAATTTGCCCTTTGTATAATGCAAAAGACGTCTCAAAACCTTTTCCTTAAAAGATATATTCCTACTCCATTAAGGCTTTTTTTTTATTCTAAGCGAACAAGCCGTTTTAAGTTAAAAGTATCTTTGATCAAATATTGGACATTCTCTTTAGATACACGTTTTATTAGTTTGTTGGGCTTAATTTAAAAAAATAAGTATGTAAGTAAGTAAAAACACTTTATTGTAAGTATACAAAAATAATATTAAATTAATGTGCACAAATGCGGTCTTGTCGCTGGATGCGATCTCTTTCAGACAACCTTTGGGTATAATTAACGTATGCGTATAAAATGTTACGGTATTTATGTAATGTGCACTGTACATACAAAATAGCGTTGTACGTTCTAAAATGCATCAAGATGTTTACCTACTGTTGCAAAAACTGAAATAATAATTTGGAAACTTATAACCATCAACAAAATGGAAAAGGGTCGGATAATAATACGAAGTATAATATTAAAATTATCATTATTACATTAAAAGTATCAATTTAAGTAAAATAATACATCATGTTTAAAAACTGCTATAAGTATCTGTGTCTACATTTTAGGTATATAATATTTTTTTATTATTCGAAATGTCAATGACACTAGGTCAGGGATGACCGTTTCAGAGTCGACGATGGAGCGAGCTCACCCAGAAGATGCCTGTTGGCACTGGCAATCTCACGCACCGACGTAACACATCAAGCTGTTCGGCGCCGGACTCTGGTGAGAGGGTGGATGGACCACTAGGAGGTAGATTCCCTCCCCCCCATATATGACTTAAAGGCTTCCAATTGTTATTATTTTTCGTAGCGAAATTTTCAATGAAATTGAAAATAAGTAAGTATACGACCCCAAAGCTGCACATTTCCTTCCTGGAAATAAAAGCGATGTCCTCTCCTGCTTAAAATTAAATAAATTTTAAGCCCCAATCAGTTAAAGAGCGTACAAGTACAAGCTGAAATCGTAAAATGGCGTTACAAAACGACTTGCATTTTCCAATACTTCAATTCGTTGATTAATTCCTCCGGTTGCCATAACTCGGTAGTGAATGTCAGAACAGTAAAACTGTAGTTGAAGCTTTTAAAACACTCAGCTGTATTGCATTGAGGCAGGGCCGTACTAGGCACTTTAACAAGGTACTTATTTATTTTATTTATTTTATTTATTTATTGTTTATTGTACACAAGTAACATGAGAAATACAATACACAATGAGAAACGACACAACAGGTACAGCTTATTTCTACTAAGAAATTTCCAGCTGACCTACGGAAGTGATACTTTAATTGACAGGCAGATTAGGCGTGCACAAAACAAACAAAACATAAAAATAAAATAATATCATCATACATACTCATGTAATAAATAAGGGGCATAAAATAAATAAATACTATTTAAAACATAAAATATAAATAAATAAAATTAATAAATACCTATATAATTACATATAAATACATTTACATATAATATATACATACTAATATTATGCAGACAGTGAAAGGAAGTGCTCTTTTACTCTCTTCTTAAAGACAGCGATAGAAGGACTGTCACGGACAGTGTGCGGTAGCGAGTTCCATAACCTGGCCGCATTGACAGTGAATGAATAAGAATAAAAATCAGTGTGGTGCTGAGGAATAGAAAGTAGAGATTTAACATTATTTCTTATTTATTTGATAATACTATTAACTCGACGCCTTCCTAGAGAACTGGCCGGAACAAGCACAGGATAGAGAGTCGTGGAGAGACCGGAGAGAGGCCTTTGCCCAGCAGTGGGACACTAATGGCTAGATAAGATAAGATAAGATAAGATTAACTTCACAACATGCAGCAGTTATTGTTATTGAATAAAACAGCTCGTAGTACTTAGCTAGTAAAAAATGCATTAGTCGACATAAATAAGTACTTACAAATACACATATTCAATGAATGAGTTGTTGCTATTTTACTATGCTTACTGAGGGTTTACTTTTTTACTTTAAACTCAAGCCTTAACCAGAGTCCACAATGTAACAAACTCACAAAAGAAGCTTTAAACGTTAAAAAAACTATCGTCGTTACTAAACACTAAAAGAACAGAGTAGGAGGGTTTTCAATATACTTATAATATAAGTTATAACATATTATGTTGTAACTTGCAATTAGCCGCCATGAGGTAGATCAATGACCACCTAAATAATTATATTGGCATCAATCCAGAAAGAACCAACATACCAACAATTCTGCTCGCCAAAAAGAAAATATCGTGCAAAGGCTCGGCATAAATTTTCAGCTAAGCCTAGATACGGCCCTGCCCCTGGAGTGCACTAAAGGCCAACGCACACTAAGGCCATTATCACTAGTGAAACGGTTGTGCTGCTCCTCGCTACATAATTTAGTCCGGCTAGTCTCTTGACCTCCTGTTCAGTACGTTATGCGCATGGAACTGGCCATTTTATTTGGATTTCGAACTGGAGTGGAATTGGTTTGAAATTTAAATTTAGATTTGTTTTTGGAAAAAGTTATGCGCCTGAATCTGGGTTTTATTTCTTTTTGTTCAGATTTGGCTTCGACCGAGTGTGTTATAATGATCGATTATTGAATTTTTCAAAGCACTAACTGCTTTCATGTGGTCTGATCTGCGGGTCGGGATAATATGTCGAGCGTTTGAATCTAAGGCCCGTATTTATGAAGCGATCTCAAGATTGAGAGCAATATTAAGTATGGGTTTGACAAGCCGTTTTGTACTGAAATGACATTTCTGATTCGAACTTAAACTCGCTGTCACTCTTGAGAGCTGACTATAAATACGGACTTAAAAATATAAAGTTGTTAAAAACTTTGTAATTTTTTTTATTTTAAGCTTGAAAGAAAAAAATAATATTGTTCTAATGAGATAGAAGATTCCATGAGCAATTAAGTAGTGGCTATAATATTTCGACATTGGATTGGCAAGTAGGCAGATGATTTATCTTTTCTCTACGATGAGGTCCATAAAAAAATTCTTGATAAAACCCGAAAAGGTGCTGCTCATTTCAGTTTCAGAGCTCTACGAAAATTGATACAAAATTCACGCCGCACCCGAAAACGGAAAACCTTATTTCTGATGTAGTATCATAGAACAAATCGACTGATCTTTCGTAGTAACGACGAATCATAAATTCACAACCAAAATGATGTATCTAGTCGCGCACATATTGATGAGATGACTTCGACTCGTTCGTTTTATTGAGTCGGCCTATTCTGTAATACACTCATGGAAAAATCATTTAAGGCTCGTATTTATAAAGCGATCTCATGTTTGAGAGCGATATTAAGTGTGGATTTGACAGGCCGTTTTGTACTGAAATGACATTTCTGATTCAAACTCAAACTCGCTGTCATTCTTGAGAGCTGATTATAAATAAGGGCCTAAGTGTCTGTTTAGGTAGATGGTTGACTATCAGAGGTGTCTGCATTAATGTATGACTTGTAATGGAATTATTACCAATAAATAATGTCTTATGTCTTTTGTCTTTTATTAGGTAGTTGATACAGTATGTTTCTCGTTCAAACTATCTAGATCATAGTACCTGAATAGCCACAAGGAATAAACATCATAATTATCTTTTGTCATCATAATTCAAACATCATCATAATAATAATCATTTAACATAATAATCATCATAATTATTTTGAGTTTGAGGATACTATTTTATTAAGTTTGGATATAGTCAGGATAATAATGTATGCCACTACTGAAAGCTACAAAAAACTCTCAATCTCGTATTTTTAACGCTCCTTCCATGATTCTACGAAGCACAGTAAACAGGCTGTTTCAGAGTCACCCTAATCGAATACACCCAAAATAAGACTCCGTAAGCTAGTCGTCACGTCATGACGCGTCGTTCCACGTATCACGTACAAAAACCAATAGTCACGCGAAAACTCGCACGGCCCGGGGTAAAACTCGCACGCCTTGGGGTAAATTCACATCGGAAAGCGTTAGGGTTCATCGTAATAGGCCCCGTGATGTTTTCAAACGAAACAGATTTATTTTTACGTAACCGGAGTTGGTAGAAGTTTAAATAAGTACCTATTTTTTTTATTGGCAGTGTTTTATATTGTCTCTTCACCGGTAGGTAGTATTTGTTTGATGCTTGGTTAAATCCAATAAAACAAGTTAAAAATAATGATGATGGGGGTCTTTGAAACATAAAATCTTCATTATACTTCAAATATTTTACCTTGAAGTAAAAATAAAAACATTGCGTCAGACACATAACGCTCATATTCCCATTAGTTTTGCTCATCCCTCATTTAATATTGACGTGTGAAGTTCCAGCGGAATCTGACTCAGCAGCGAACAGAAAAAATCTGCTGAATCTATAGCACTTAAAACCGTATCAATCAAACACTGACTATGGCAGCGCCCGCATCATACATTATCAACGTGGGACTTGGAAACCTTCCATACATTGGAAAAGATTTAATAGAATGGGCTTCTAGGATTCATAATTTATTTAGTAACTACTTTTGGGTCTAAAAAGAAAATTCTGTCTCACTTATGCACTCTCACTCCGTAGGTAAGCGGGAGGAAAAGAACATGGACTGTACCGAATGTGCTACTGTTTTTTATGTTTGTGTCTTGTCTATGTTCATGTGTGCAAAAAACTGTTAAATAAATAAATAGTAGTCAAAATAATAAGAATGAAAGAAAATATCCTGGAAAAGAGGAAAATATAATATATAGCGTTTCCTATAAATTATAATATTTCGCTCTAAGATTGGTGATTCCATTCCAAGCGTTTACTTTCTGCATACCTAGCTGCTCTAGATTTATTCCTGTTTTTAGGACACCTGCTGAAAGAGGCTGGTGGCTTTTATGAGCTGGCAATACAAATTAATTAGGTACCCATTTGTGTTGTAGTTCCCCTTACTACATTGATATTGCATTTTTCTCTACAATTTACAATTGTTACAATATTGAAACTACGCAAAAAAGGGCCTATCTAGTGTAAGTAGATCGTTGTTTGAATCCGCTTACAACTTTACGCTTGCTGATGCCAAAATTCTCTGCTCTCGGCTACACATTATGACGTTACTGTAAATGATGCGTTCAAAACGAACATTTTATGTACTCGCTATAGCTATCTAACAGTCGGAAAATAACAGTCCTATCTGAATATAACATTATGTTATTACACTATGCTCGTTCCAAAAAATCTAGTCGTTGACTCATATTAAACTTTGAAGATAGAGACCATTTAAGTTTTAAATGGCAATCTTGGAAACACATAAGAAAAGCCAACGCGATTTCTTGTATTTCACTGACTGGCTACTGTTGAAGTTTTTATACAATGAAAAGGGAACAAGTACAACATTTAAATCCGCTAGAAAGATGTTTGAGCAAGATAACTCGGTATCATTATTGGGTTTTTTTCCTTATATTTTCTACTAAAGCGCCTTTGTTTTGGCATATCATTAATTTGATTTTTTTGTCGCCACCTATGGACTTCACTTGCAATGGTGCTAAAAACCAGTGTCCCTGTGAGAACCCGGCTTGGGATAAAAGTGTGTTTACGGAAACTATTCAGACAAAATTCGACATTTACTGCAGTAATACCTGGCTGATGCATTTCTCCAACAGTGTTTCTTACCTGGGTTGCTTGTTAGGATGCTTATTTTTTGGGTTTCTATCTGACAAGTAAGTGTGCAGATACGATTGTTCATTCGTCACCATAACATTAGGGACAGCGTGAGATTTTGTGCATTTATCCATATTAGATTCGTATCCAGTACATATCCAAAACATATCCATTATGAAACGTATGGGTACAAATCTCATATTGATGAGACTCCAACATCAACTGTGTAGCTTTAATGGATGACCAGTGAGACAAGGACTGAGATTCACCGCTATTTATTAAAATAACTTAGGTACATCTTAAAAATATCTCCACGAAATGCTTAAAAATATTGAAATTAAATTACAATCTCCAGGTATTATACTATTATTCCAGAATTGGCCGACTCAACACACTATGCCTGTCCTTCTTAACGGTTTCAATATCTGGATGCCTCGTCGCTCTTATGCCAAACATCTACTGCTTCATCATCATGCGCTTTTTCGAAGGAGTCGGCGTTGGTGGCGGCATCGTCACCTCATTCGTCTTGTGCATTGAATTCTGCAGCGCTGAATACAGAGAAATAGTTACAGCGTTATTTCACATCCCAGTGAATATAGGACACTTGACAAGCGCTGGTATATCTTATTTGCTACGAAATATGGATCATTTTCAACTGGCGTTATCGGTACCTTGTTTGTTTTTCGTTCTGATGAAATTCATCATGATGGAATCACCCAAATGGCTGATGGATAACGATCATATTGACGATTTGATTAAGGGATTGAAAAGGATATGTCCGTAAGTTCTAAATTCGATACGGCGTAAATTATGTACATCTAAGATAACTACTTATATAGCTGGTCATCTTGTATCCCACTCTATATTTAGGGTTGACTTAAGTGGAATACACACTTTGAAATTCATAATTATATTCGAAAGAGCATAGTTCATAAGTCAATCATGTCAAATTTCTTTGATATTCTAGATACCTAATTACGATAAAATTATAAATGTATTGATGATATCGCAGCTTTAGGCGCAGCCCGTTGCAAATTTTTGATATTTTTCTTCTCATGTTTATGACGTGTTTTCTTTTTCAGACAAAACTGTGAGACCATGAGAGAAGACATCAGCGCATTCAAAGACCAACGCAACAAAGAAGGCGAAACAACAGTGAAGTTCTTGCACATATTTAAACACAAAGGATTAACAGTGAACTTCGTATGCATGGCTGTTAACTACTTCGTATGCGGAATGGGATACTATGGAGTATCCCAATTTATAGGAACTATGGCTGGAGACATTCATTTGAATGTTGCTATTTCCGCTGTAATGGTACTACCAGGCACTATCGCTTGTATATTCCTTTTAGGGATGTTTAGTCGGAGAAATTTCTTAATGGTAACCAATTTAATAGCTGGAGTATTTATGATAGCAGTCGTTTGCACCCCGGAAAATATCAACTGGCTCAGAGTTGCATTTGCATGTATTTCGAACTGTTTCTTCTTTATGTCCTTCATTATTATATTCCTGTATGGAGTGGAATTGTTTCCGACTTCAGTAAGAAATTCTGTGCTAGGTGTGTTGGCTGTTTTAGCAAGATTGGGCCAAATATTAGTCCCGCCTATAAATTCTTTGTCTCAGACCGCAGCAGGGGCTGTTTTCGGGGTTATGGCTATTGTTGGTGCACTGATGTGTATTCCATTACCTGAAACGAAGAATACTGAGCTTCCGACCTCATTAGAAGACACCAAGGTCATAAATAAGAAGCGCATCTCACAACTGTCTGGTGTGATCGGTGGCCAACCAAAAGCAGGAGGATCACAGAAAGAATCGACATAATTATTTGTTTTTATATTACAGTTTGTGTATAAAATTTTCAATAAAATCAGATATTTTGCTTAAAGATATGTTTTTCATTACACGATTTTTGTAAAATTACCAGTTTATCAACCTCGGTCTCTTAGCTAAACAACCAAAGCAGGTAGGTACGTAGCCTAGCTTTATTCCATCCACGTTCTGGTATTGAGCAAACTAGCCTTTAGGTACCTACACGAAACACCAAAAAAAATATAGCATATTTTTTTTTTAAGATTGAATAAGAAAACAATAAACTTGAATGGATATAAGTAATATCACACTCGGAATCATATGAGCAAGGATATAAAATTTTATAGCCGGCCTATCTCTCCAATACTGCATTGTAAAGGTTCTACCGCATTTATAGCCGATACGATAGGCTGTGTGCCACATTTGAAATAGGTATGTTTTCTAGTATTAAATTAAACTACGTATAGTTTCCATAGATGTCAAAGAGAAAATACCATAACTTTTTTTGTAACATCAAATCGTTAGTTCGATTAGAAATGGAGAGCGTCAATATTATTTTAAAAGCTCCTCAGATTTCAGTGTAATTTCAACTGCTTTGTTAGGACATGTAACTCCTGAAATTAAAACACACTAGACTGTGGCTTTTACAGTACGCCTCGAAACAAAATATAGCTAAGTTCTATTGTGGCATGACCATGAAAGTTAAATTACACTTTCTGTAATTTTCCTGTTACCTTTAGTGTAGGTAGACGATGCTTTACATAGATACATCACCGTCAGACTAGCAGGACTACCCACACAAAGTAATTTACAATAAAACAAAAGGCCCACCGCGACATTGTTATTTTCAATAAACTCTTATATTCCGGTATAATGAAAAAAGTTTTTATTACCAACGATACCAGCGGTTCGAGCGAACTTGAAGCTATAAGTGGCAAGTAGGAGTTATGTCAAATTTAACTTATACAATGGAGAATGGTGCTTCAGCACGACTCGGATCAGAATGAACGTGGGAGAGGGCGCTAAGAACTATCAGTCAAATCTCAAAGTGATGGCGGTGTTGTATGTGGTGTTACTTCTTTTTATTAGCCGACTGCGCAACACAAAAAAGGGTACCTAATGTGTTTATCAGCTGAGCCGGGAACCTTTTCGGTATCTTTTGTAACTTTTAGACATTTATTTTTAAGATGTCTAACTGTAATAACTGGTACCGAATAAATGATTTATCTATCTATCAGTCTTTTTGGGGGTAAGTATGTATGTATGTTGGCACATTAGAGACCAAAATTTTTACTTTGATCGATTCTTCTTAACGTTGCGAGTATCCCTGAAGACATGATTTTGATAAAAACTAATTGATGAATTGAAACTTTGAATAACACCGACGTACAGCCCACTGATTTGAGAAGTCGCTGGGTTTTACTCTTTTGTGGTACAGCAGACAGGCAGACGCCATAATTATAGTGAGAATAAAATTAAATAAAAACGCCTACTCTATTTATATTCAGTCCGTTCAGATCTATAAGGATTTAAAGTGTTAATAATCACATTCTATGCAGTAGGTTTTTTTTTTAATTTTTTATATTACTTGTCACGTTCATTTATAGTGTGGTTGGACTTTAGAGGACCGTCTGAGGCCGTTTCGGCTGGGACAATTATGAAATACGGCGGTGTTATTCAAAGTTTTAGTGCTGGAGCAGCTGTAACCTGGTCTACGAGAATCTTAGGCTTATTATGCTACGCCGTAGCATAATGCTACGCTATTTAGTTGGCTGGGCTTTCACTTTGAGGAAGTTGCAGTTGCAGATAGTATGAAAGCCAAACATGGCATCGTTGGTGTCCGATCAGAGTGGATCGCCGATCGTAAAAGACGACTCAGGAATAAATTCAGGAAGTAGACAACTAACAGTAAAGTTTTTTTCTGTTTATAGCCCCTAGCATTAGGAAAACCCCAGCATTACGCCGGGAAAACTCTAGGCAGAAGAAGGTAAATACTCTCTTATTGGGAAAGGTCGAGAAGCCTTGCAGTGGATTCCGAATTTATTGCAGTTTTAGTAATAGTATAATGGATGAGGCTGCCGAGGTTTTTCGCTAAAATACAAGTATTAAAGCATAGGCACATGTCTCTAAATCAATTCCGGTCATTACAGGGTACATTGAGGTCTGTGGGCACATTACGGCGCGCCCTTAGGGGGTGAGCAGTAAATTACCGTGACCCGTAACTCGGCGGACACTCCCCTAACGCCCGGGTCTTAAGGTGTTAGATACTGGTTTGCTGTCTTACGGACGATTTAAGAGGGTGTTTTTGTTAGTTCAGCTGAGCATCGGACTTTGCTTGAGAACACATACTTACAAAAAAATACGCCTTTATCCCACACGGGGTAGTCAGAGCGTTCAACGCCTATTGAAATGCGTTTTCGCCACGTCTGACAAGTATAGAGGGAAATTTTTAGATTGAAATGTGTATCGCGTTGCCCTTATCAACTATATGCGAAAGTAACTCTACTGTTTGTCTGTCTGGCTGTTGCTCTTTAACGCCCAAACGGCTGAAATGAAATGACTCCTATTACATTACAATGAATTACGTTGAATATGTAAATGATTACCCTTGAATTCGATAGATGACAAAATTGTTTAAAATTACCTAAATAAACAAAAGTAACTTGAATTCAACGAATCGAATTATGTATACAACTACCAGTGGTCATCAAAGTTTACTATACCTATCTTTCCATTGAACTAGACTAGAATACCTATGTCATTGGACTATTGTTAAAGCCGCGTGGAATTGCCTGACATAAGACTATTATTTCTTTAATTGTTATCTTATACAAGAAATCTACATAAGTTCGTGTTCACCAGTATTTAAATATTACTATTAATATTCAATACAAAATGGTGGCATTAACTCAACGTGTCAATGTTTGAAAACCTTCTAATTAATTAGGTAATGATTATTAATACATTGTAAATATAAATGTACAATGTATGTCATATTACAATGCAAATGTTATACGACACACGCACGGCTAAGTGCGCCAGTAGCCAATAGTGGTCTGGTCGACAATGATCCTTTCTTTACTTATTTTAATTTTTTGCGTGCAATACTCTAAGGCGGTTATTTACCATTTAAATGGCAAGTTCATTATAATTAATTTTTATACACAATCTTATATAATAATCTATTCCTATATATATTTGGAAATTGACACAGTGTTAACGTGAAAATGAAAAAGTTAAAAGAGCATCGGTACGCCGAAGATTGTGGGTTCAAATACCACCTAGCTTCTTCATTTTCATGTATCAAAAATTATTCATTCGTATTAAGTGTGTTTGGTTATGTAAGCCCGGATGGTGTAGTGGATAGAAGCCCGGATGGTGTAGTGGATAGGGCCGCGGCATTCTGTGCGGAGGTCGTGGTTCGAATCCCACCACGTACCAATGTGTTTTTCGGTTTTCGAATTTCATATGTACGTTTATTCGGCGCTTTTACGGTGAAGGAAAACATCGTGAGGAAACCTGCACACACCTACGAAGAAATTCAAAGGTTGTGTGTAACCTAATCTAGGATTGGGTCTGGTTTCCCTTCTGGGTTGCGGAGGTCAGATGGCAGTCGCTCTGTGTAAAAACCAGTACCCTCGTTCAATCCCCTAGATTAGGTAGCTGACCCCAGCCCGACCCCTGAAAAAGGCTAGGAAGATGATGATTAAGTGTGTTTGGTTATTGGTGAAGACAGTGCATTCAACGACCTACCGGTGGTGTTCTCGCTGGAGCCGTACGAGCCGTGCCTGCACGGGCGCAGCAGCGGTGATGGTGGCGGTGGCGGCGTCTACTGCTCCGCGGAGTTGCATCTGGTGCCCTCCGACCACCACGACGACCAGTCTGCTCGCATGTACCACACCATTGCTGTAAGACTGAGTCTATTTAAGTTGAAAATTTTCTGGAGCCTCCGCAAAGCATCTTTTAGGTCCATAAACTTCTTACACCAGAGGTTTTAAATCACTCGATAGGCCTGTTCTGATGTGATTTGTTTGTGTTTACGACATCTGCGCAATGCACTCTATGTGAATGAAATGGGGTTTTTAATTTGCTCGTTCCGGAGAAAATTTTCAGTTCCGAAATAGATGGCGTTGTTCGCAGCTAACATTTTGACCGTTGTTTTTGGCGTTTTCGTTTCACGCAATGTGACAAATGAGATCTAGTGCAAAAATTTAAAAGTTTAGAAGGCTTTCTTAGTGCTGCTTTATTGAATAATGAACTATAGATTAGTAAAATACAGCTTTCGGATATGTAAAAAGATTGATTTGATAAAATTAGAAAAGATATAAATAGTCAATAGACTTCTACGTGCAAAGAAACGTTATTTTAGCCAGTTTCAGCGCCCTCTGCAGGAACTCACAAGTATTGTGTAAAAAACTCCCATTCTAAGAAGTTTGGACCTGCGTTCTATAATCTATGTTTAAATTACAGGAGTACACAGCAAGAACGGAAATGCACTTCGACCACACTCGGCTATCACACGGAATCTGCCTAACTGAAACCTGTGCTAAATACTTTCAGTCAGACAAGACAGGCGATCGGCGAATGATCCTTGAGTCTTGTCTCAATCACACATTTTGGGAGAAATACAGACTGAAGATTCGGGTTTCTGCCAAAACCTCCTGTCACTCGATGGAAGAGAAGATCCCTTTCGATGCTGCTGACGTGCTTGTGGCTGTTGGAATAGCTGCTCTATTAGTACTAAATTTAATCGGAAGCCTCTGGGATTACTATTTTGGAACGGCAAAAGGTCAGTTTATTTGAAGTTTTTCTGTGCTAAATACTTGTAGAGGTGAAACGAAAACGGCTAGGTGCTCGGCCTACCCCATGTGGGATAAAGACATGACTTTATTGATAAGACTTGATTTGCATTTCAGAAACATTTTGGTCATGTTTTTCAATAATGCGCAACTGGTGGAAGCTGACTGCTCCTGCGACTGCAGACCCGGGCTCGCGCATTGGGCGTCTGCAAGGGCTCCATGGCATCAAGTAAAACTATCTTTTCCTCTCATGACGACAAACGATACCATAAAGATGTTGAAGTTTTTAACCTGAACAAAAACCACTGACAAAAACTGTGAATTAGACCGACGCCTTATCGAATTCTCCGAAACAAGGATTATCTTTTTTCAGACGAAATTTTCCTTACCGTACTGTGGCAAAACAAACTATACTATATTTATTGTGAATAATTAACTGCCTTCGTGGTCTAGTGGTCTGAGCAATGGGCTTTCGATACGGAGGGAGGTCCTGGGTTCGATTCCCAGGGGGGAACACAAAGTTGATATTTGTTAATTTATCACTTTGTGAGATTTTCCCCAGTTTGGCTAGGACATTGCAGGCTGAATCACCTGATTGTCCGAAAAGAAAAATGATTCCGTGCTTCGGAGGGCACGTTAAGCCGTCGATCCCGGTCGCTGTCTTTGATAGCGGTCGTTACACAAACATGTCATGTCAGAGGCCTATTAGCTGTGCTATTAAAAAAAACTCTGACACCAGGATTCATCGGGTCGAATGACTCGAAACCCATACGACAGAAGAAGAAGAAGATTGTGAATGATCAAGTAAGCATTTGGTTTAATAAAAAAAGTTAGATGCCCGAAGTTTTTGGCCAAAGAACAATCAATATAAAACTACAACAGAAGACTTAGGCTTGTATTTATAAAGCAATCTCAAGATTGAGAGCAATATTAAGTATGAATTTGACAGGTCGTTTGGTACTGAAATTACATTTCTGATACGAACTCAAACTCGCTGTCACTCTTGAGAGCTGATTATAAATACGGGCCTTAGAAGAGCAAGAAAGGAAAGACTTGCGTGCAGCGGTACCATCGCTGACACAGCTGTTACAATTTTACAACCTCAGAACAAATCCTCAGTTGTTTTTTTTTTGCGAAAAAGCTTAGAACTCTAGTGACGCTCGATGTCCGACAACATGTTCATCCTTTTCCAGATGCATACTTACGGCTATCGTCGTACTGAGTCACTCGCTGCTGCCACTTTTTATGAATATTGAAAATGTTCACTTTTTTGAAGAGGTAAGCGCCAGGTTCAAAGTCAAAGTCAAATTGTTTATTGCAAACCATATGGTACATGTAAAGATGGTAACAAATAAAATGAGATTCACATATGGACCCGGCAGGGCACAGCAACAATCTTACAATAAATTTTAAAAGCATTCAAAATATAAACTATCATAGTAAGTACATTAATTTCATTTAAAAGATAAAATAACAACACAATACGACAATTAAAACCTGTAAAATACATTAAAATTTAAATAAGTCAAGACAATAAGTGCATTTAAATTAAATTACAAATCAGCCAAATCAAAATAATAATTATCATGCCCTTTTTTTATTCAATTTTTATCAAAAAACTCTTGTAATGTGTAAAAACTGTTGTCTATAAGGTATTCCTTTAATATTTTTTTTAGTTAATAGTTTCGAAGTGGGAGAGGAAAAAGAACAACAATAAAAAAGTTTTTAAATCTTCCAGTCGTATAATTTGGGTCGTTACCAGATGTTTGCTTCCGCTGCGCTGCTGGTGCAGGGCTTCTTCGTGATGTCGGGGATGCTGCTGTCCTACAACCTACAGCTCGACCGGGAGAACACCAAGCTTACCTGGCAGACCATACGGAGGAACATACTACATAGGTGGATCAGGTGAGGGCAAATTAAACGAGTTATATTTTCATTGTAATATTGTTTTTTTTTGTGGATTTTTACACTTAGTAGGTACTATTTTATATGAGTATTTAAGTAAAAGTAAAAAAAAAAAAACAAAGAACCCAACTGCCTTAGGTACTTACTTAACTTATCCAAAAAAAATAGAAAACAGGAGGCCTATATCTGTTTCCAAACCAACAAGTCCATCTGCTGCAAAATCTCATAAAAATCTCATGCAGTCGGAGGCAATAATATGTCCTAAGTTGGTAATTAAATCATAAATATTGCCTCCACTTGCAATCCGCCATATTGAATTTTAAAAAATCTCACCCATCTAAGAACACTCGGGTGTTTAAGACCAATCAAACGATACCCTAATTGTCGAAATCCATCTAGCCGTTTTGGAGATACGAGGTAATAAAGAAATATCAGTACATACATACATACATACAAGATACGCGCGAAAAACATAACCCTTCCTTGGCAGTCGGGTAAAAAAATTAAAAAAAGCGCGAGCAAAACTTCAACCCTGCGACTTTCGGTCAGAATACCGTTCTGTCGTTCTGTTTAAAATGATTAGCTCATTCATTGAATTGTTTTGCAGGTTGACTCCCCCATATTTAGTGATACTAGCTGTAACAGCCACTTGGTTGAGGCACTGGACAAACCTTGACTCCTGGAATGGATTAAGTGGCCCTGGGCCTCTCTGGCATGTAAGTATTGTAACAGGTTGAGAGTTCTTTTGAATGGAACGCATATTTATAAAGGAACAGTGAAAATAATCTCCACAACTGCTTCAGCCTATAGTGATGCCTGAAGTGGAGGACTGCCGCCGCTACTGGTGGCTGAACATGCTCTATCTCAACAACTACGGCCCTGACTCCATCTGCGTGCTTCAAGCTTGGTAAGGTATTTCCTTTACCTTACTTTAATCCCTTAAGAAAATTTATTATGTGCAAATCAAGACACTGAAATCTCATTGAAAAATGTTGTTCCTCTGGGCTCAATATTTGGTCTTGTTTTGTTTCAAATGTACAATCGTATAAAGGAGTGTTTACGCTGTTGGTCAGTTTCGATTCAGTTGTATAATGAATTCCAATCAGGTATTTGGCAGCTGATTTCCAGCTGTACATCATCGGGCTGCTGGCCTGCGCGCTGACGTCAAGTCACCGGAGGAAAGTCTTCCTCGGACTGCTGTTTACTACTGGAATGCTCAGCTCGGCAGCTCATACTTACATTCAGGATCTGGATGGCGTCATGCTGATCACAGCTGAGTAAGTTCATTATGTTTAATCTTGTTCGTTATAATTATGTGTTTTTTTATACTGTTACTCTTAAGTATAATTCTTTGAGTCCTTCCCACTGAGCTTATTTTAATCCATGTTTAGAATCCCATTAATTTCAATCATCTTTACCGTCTTGTCGAATTTTTGTATTTACATTAAGATTATGTCCAGAACCGGTCGCAACAACTTCATTTCGAACCCGACGTTCAACCGCACGTACCGTCCCGCTCACACCAACCTCGCCTCCTACGTCATCGGTCTCAGTCTCGGCCTACTGATCTACCGTTGGCAGAGTAGCGGCTATCAGTTCAATTTGAGACCGGTAAGATTTTGCATTAGTGCTATCGATTCGGTGATTGCGCCACTTAACTAAATCTTAATTAAAATTGTTGCTGTCCCTTTTTGTTTTCTCAGGATAGAAAATGACAGGTGGCCATTTTAGTCAAGATTTGGTGATTTTGTAGGAGGCCGAATTGCCCCCAGTATCTTCATTACGATCTTTTTCCAATCTCGTAGCGACTTCTTTGTCCTCTAGGTGCATCGTTTCCTCCTCCTGCTGTCGGCGCCGACGCTGCTCGTGCTGATGTGGACGTGCAGAATTTTCTACGCTGAGCGTCAGCGCGCTGCACAGTGGGCTGAAATAAGCGTTTCATAGACATTCAATATATATTTTTTAAGTGACGCTTTTTTTGCTTGTAAACGATTGAGGATACCTACTATATGCCTTATATAATGAACTTTCAGGTTTATAATTGTAAACAGCGCACTCAGAATTTTTTTCTAAAAAATTTGTATGGAGTCGGCATAATAAATGATGATATCTCCATTATCGCACAATTGCGCGTTATATCCTCTTAGGTTATTATTAAGTGAATTATTTTGGATTTTTTGACATACTCCATGTTGAGGCCAAACTTGCGCCTTTTTTTTAAAAAATCTTTAAAAGAATTTTATTTTTTTTGTGATTTTTTTTTCATTTTAAACTAATATTAAGCTTAACATGGATGTATATATACAGACTATAGCGCCTTTAAAAAAAAATCTTGTCCAGAAGTTGTAGAAATGCCCTAAAAACTAAATTTAAGTAGTTTTTGAATACAAATAATCGTAAAAATAAATGTTCCCATTAAAATAATAAAAAAAATGAAAATAAAGGTAAAAAATATATTAAAATGAATACAATATAAATTTATGTTATAAAATTAAATAAAACAATAAATATATTAATTAAAAATATTGCTTATTCTGAATCACTATCTTCAGAGTCGAACTCAGAGTCAGAGTTTATTTGAGCAATATCCCTAAACTCGAATTCAGGTTTTTGAAGATTCTTGGTTGGTCTTTCTGCTGATATAAGCGGATCAAAGTCAAAGTCAAAGTCAAAGTCAAAGTCAAGTTGTTCCTTGCTTCTGAAACCTCTTCAGATAAACTTCCAATCGGTACTATTGCGTTAAAAGCGATAACTTCAGGTGAACCCATCAATGTTTCAAAATTTAAAGAATATGCGTACATAACTGCTGAGAAGTATGTTGAATTGTACAACTGGTACTACATGTCATCAACAGTGCACACGATACTGCTTCATGGGGCCGAAATTATCGCTTTTAACGCAATAGTACCGATTGGAAGTTTATCTGAAGAGGCTTCAGAAGCAAGGAACAAGGACTTCAGAAGTTTCAGAGAACATCACTCACGTAAGAAGAGCAGAGTGAATTCCAATGAAGATATTTTCAATTTCCTTCTGCTTTCGTCTGATCCGCTTATATCAGCAGAAAGACCAACCAAGAATCTTCAAAAACCTGAATTCGAGTTTAGGGATATTGCTCAAATAAACTCTGACTCTGAGTTCGACTCTGAAGATAGTGATTCAGAATAAGCAATATTTTTTATTAATATATTTATTGTTTTATTTAATTTTATAACATAAATTTATATTGTATTCATTTTAATATATTTTTTACCTTTATTTTCATTTTTTTATTATTTTAATGGGAACATTTATTTTTACGATTATTTGTATTCAAAAACTACTTAAATTTAGTTTTTAGGGCATTTCTACAACTTCTGGACAAGATTTTTTTTTAAAGGCGCTATAGTCTGTATATATACATCCATGTTAAGCTTAATATTAGTTTAAAATGAAAAAAAAATCACAAAAAAAATAAAATTCTTTTAAAGATTTTTTTAAAAAAAGGCGCAAGTTTGGCCTCAACATGGAGTATGTCAAAAAATCCAAAATAATTCACTTATTAATAACCTAAGAGGATATAACGCGCAATTGTGCGATAATGGAGATATCATCATTTATTATGCCGACTCCATACAAATTTTTTAGAAAAAAATTCTGAGTGCGCTGTTTACAATTATAAACCTGAAAGTTCATTATATAAGGCATATAGTAGGTATCCTCAATCGTTTACAAGCAAAAAAAGCGTCACTTAAAAAATATATATTGAATGTCTATGAAACGCTAATTTCAGCCCACTGTGCGCTGAGCTCTTCTGGGCGCGGATTCTGTTCGCGGCGCTAATAAAGCCGGCTACAGGCGCCATCTTTGCAGTTCTCATCGTCGGGATGGTGTTTAAATTAGAAAGTCAGGATTTTTAATAAAATCATCTTACTTTCAATTAAATTTTTACCAGTTAATAGTCGGTTTATTTAAAATACTAAATTTTTAATAAGTAATTTGAACTTTTGCGAGAATCTGGGAAGATTTATGTTTCTGTTTCAGACTTTTACCGCAGCTTCCTGGAGTGGTCAGGCTGGACGATACCGGCCACCCTGTCTTACTGCATCTATCTCATACACATCATGTACATCAAAGTTGTAAATGGCACCAGAACCACGACCTCTCAGGGGACTTTTATACATCTGGTAATTATAAATATTTCTTCTTATTCCTTTATTGTACAAGTCAAGTGTATTTATTCGGGAAAAATGTAAACAAAAACGGTTCATTATAAAACTTAACAGGTTTAAAAAAATGGGTTTGGAAAATGGTCCTCCCACTTATTATGCCGAAGCCATTTACATGGGAAGTCAGTTTTTTACCTAATAAGGGCGTTTCGTCTGTTTCATCAATCATCCTCATCACAATCATCACCATCGTATGGCTGGGCGTAGAAGAGGAGTAAATTGTTTTGTTTGTTGATTTTACAACTCCATTTTTTTATACTAATTTCCAGTTGGAGTTAGCGACCAGCAGCCTGGTGGTGTCGTTCCTGGCCGCAGTGCCACTGTACCTGATGGTGGAGGCGCCCATGAAGTCGCTCGTGAAGCTCCTCTCTAAGAAGGTGGTCGTGAAGGGCACCGCTCCACTTAGTGGAAGAACGAGCTCCAACGGCACCTCGAGAGAGGGTCTTCAGAAGCATAGCAAGAAAACAGGAAATTTTGATTGTAATGGGAACAAAGTATTAGTAGACAAAACTAAAGAACATTGAATTAATATCAGTATCATAGCCTCTTGACTAATAAATTACGTTTACAATCAAAGGTGGTCACTGTTTTAATAATATTTACTGTAATACTTAAGTTTTTTTTGTAATTTATTTTCCAAACTCACAAAAACCTAGTTTTGTGAGTTTAATCCGTGGAAACAATACGAAAAGAGCTTGGGATAAGAGGCTATCTTCGCGTATGAGTGAATCTACAGGTTGTAATTTAATTGCGTGCCACAGCTTAGGGGGTGTTTCAGTAGCGTAAAAGGAGCCCGTAAAAAATACAAAAAAAAATACAAATAAAGAAATAAAAAAAACAATAATCGGTAGGTATACATAATGATTCCCAGAGTTGCGGCTGGCCGTACGGCTATAATCAATCCCGCGGCCGCGGGCCGCGGCGCGCGACGCGAGTCGAGAGACTCGCATTGGCTCGGTTATAGCCCGAGAGCTAGATGCTGCTTTTGGAATCATAATAAATACAGACTATTAACTTTTTATTATCTTAACTATTAACTTCCGTTCTGTCAGGCCGAGTTGCTCTAAGCATATCAGCAGCTCAGATAATTCAGTATTTTTTTCAGTTTCTAATATGGATACTGTTTTTACGTCCCTCAAATCTATGAAAAATTAGCTATATTTTGAATTCTGTTTTACGATCCATTGTGGCGCTACGCAAAAGATTAACTATAATTTAAATAAAAGTTATTATTTTTGCTTATACAGAATTTTATTGTTAAAACCTTATTTTACAAGATATGAGATCGCTACATATTAAATATTACAGGCACCAATTTATACTAGTACATTTTTCTAATTAATTAATGGATAATGTTAAATCTAATCTAATTTGTCAAAAGACGACTAGGTACTTACTATTAAAACAAAATGATTACCATTTTCGGTTAACAAAACTTAATTTTAACATTCCAAATCATACATAACATAAGGTGTTACTTGTCTAACATATTCAGCAAACAAAAATACGTTTGGAGCAATGACTGGGGGCCTGTGTTAGAAATTCTCTTGCAAATTATTAATAAGTGATATAATATGGGGCACATAAATTATCTTCATGTTTATCAGCTATGTGCCCCAAGCATAGTTATAAGGTTTTAGAATTGCAGGCACGTGAGAGAAACACAACACGAGAAGTTTCAGATAATAATAGGACAAAATACCTTTTTTTAGATTTACGGCCAGATTTCCAATGCAATGTCGTGGTTTTTAGAAGACCCTTGCGTTCAGAAGTGTGTAAACAAAGCTTTTTTCATTGGTAGGTCTGTTATTCTAGATACTTTCATTCTTACCAAGTTAGTTGGAACTTCATCATTATAAGCTCATGCATACCTATTCCCAACGAGGGGGCACGAGCCTTCCCTGGAATAGGGTTGGTTGGAATTCAAACCATGGCTAATACTGACGACGAAAACGAGGACTGTTCTTCGCTTCAAACGCCATCAATTCGCCTTGTTAAAAAAAACATATTTATATTATATTTTTTTCTGAATCTTTACGTAATTTTAAAAAACTAATTTCGTGGTTTTCGGTTTTAAATCAGCCATTATTTTTATATTAAAATTTAAGTAACTGTACCCGAGTGACGTCACAACGTAACGTAAGATTTGGTTTCTTGTGTAGAATAAAAACTATTTGTTCTATGTCTTTTATAACAGCAGTGAAATAACAACGGTAGGGCACATTAATTTCACTGCTATTTTAAAAGACATAGTATAAATAGTTTTTATTCTACACAAGAAACCAAATCTTACGTTATGTTGTGATGTCACTCGGGTACAGTTACTTAAATTTTAATATAAAAATAATGGCTGATTTAAAACCGAAAACGATGAAATTAGTTTTTTTAAATTACGTAAAGATTCAGAAAAAAATATAAAATAAATATGTTTTTTTTTTGAACAAGGCGAATTGTGGGTATTGCAGAAATTCTTATTTACGGTGTTTTACTCGTCTTCCTTTTTTACCAACATCTTGATCTTCGTCATCATAAACATAATCGGTGTCAGTTTTCATAATCATATCCTTCAATTTCACCAGCCAGTTAACTTTAATTCTAATTTTATTTGAAAAGCAAATTTTTCGGGTCCTTTCATTATAATGGTGTGGTTTTCCATTTATTTCGCATATCTTGTTTACATTGTCATCTTTGCCCAAATATCTAATGCTTAGGGTATTATCGAGAGCATGACAACTTTTGTGCTTTAATAACAAATCTTCCAACATTGTAGCTGTATTTAGTTAGTACAGAAGTAATTTCTTTCTTTTGAAAACATAACAATGTAGTATTCAAGTTAAAACCCAATGATTGGCTACGTATTCATTTGTCGCTTGCAAGACGTGGCGTGGCTATATTTAGGTTATGTATAGGTAGATATTCTCTAAATACTAAATTGACACAAAGACAGTCAGTCCACATTGATCAGCCCACACTCTCGTACCACCTGCTCTGTTGACACCGGGTTAAGGAACACTGAAAGAAAAACAAATGATGCGATGTTAATGTTTCCCAAAGATATTCATAAGCTTGTAGTGACATGCACTGACATTTTTGATTATAGATCTATCACCGTTGTCCATGTCCATTGCCATGTAAAACCAAAGAAGGAAAAAATTCGCTGCCAGCCTTTTTCATAATAGTTACAGGCTGAGTTACAGACTCGTTTTTTTAAATGCTGCTATTTTGTACCACTAATCTAAAAATTCATGTGTAGTGTAGGCAAGGCAACTGATACCGCAGAATAATCTGTTTGTATGAGTGGACACTATAGTGTATAACTGACTCTGTGGTGTAGTGGTCTGAGCCATTGACTCTCGATCCGGTGGTCCTGGGTTCGATTCCCAGGGGGGGAACACAAAGTTGATATTTGTTAATCTATTACTTTGTCAGATTTTCCCCAGTTTGGTTAGGACGTTGCAGGCTGAATCACCTGATTGTCCGAAAAGAAAAAGGATTCCGTGCTTTGGAGGGCACGTTAAGCCGTCGGTCCCGGTCGTTGTCTTTGATAGTGGTCGTAACACAAGCCATGTCAGAGGCCTATTAGCTGTGCTATTAGTTTAAAAACTCTGACACCAGGGTTCATCGGGTCGATCGACTCAAAACCCACACGACAGAAGAAGAAGTGGACATTGACCTCATAATTGTAGATAGTACTCTATCTGACAATGGCTTTCAGCCACTCAATATTAAACACATGTCTAACTTTCTAATGGATATTAAGTATTTTGTACATTACAAAGGTGATTTTAAGTTGATGTTCATATACTAAAACAACAATACCTACAATGATAGTACTCACTAGTACTTCCCGTAAGAAACTCTTGATCAGGCAGTATACTGGCTGCTGCAATGGCAGCCTCGTCGAGTACGATGACCTGGAAATTAAAAAAATACCTCGTTTTAGAAGAAGTACCTAGTAACGAGTATAATTAGGCCTTTCCTTAGGAATTAGTAATTAAAACAAAGTACACTGCTGGACACAGGAATCCCTAAATCGAAGGGTAATTGGTATACTCAATTCACCTGGTTGGGCAGGAAGATTGGCGTACACAGTCTAAGAAAGGTTATAAAACGCTGATTGCAATGGCCTAACCAGGCTTCACATCACAACGCCCGTGGAAAGGTAGATGGGTGTCTTTAATCCGTTTAAAGCAGGTCAATATATTTGGTTTATCTTTATTCAATGTTCAACAATTGTGTGCACCTTCAGTTGTTAAAAGCTATAAGTAAAATTGTGTTGAGTGCGGCAAATATCTCCCAAGTTTGGATAGACTTAGCTCCTTTTCGGAAGCGAGGGTTGACGGACAGATTCTGTCGGAGTCGAACCAATTTAAACTGGTTTTACTATTGGATAATCAATGTTGTGGTTCTCCAGAATGGTCTCTCCTGTTTTCTCGTCGATGTAAACTGGACTGTGTCTCAACAGCAGAAGGTCGATGGCGTTTGCTGTTAGGGACCAAAGGTGCCGGCTCCCTTTCGGAAGTGAGGATTGATAGAGTTGAACGAATTTGAAACTGGTTTTTACCTTTGGACAGTCAATGATGTGGGTCTCCAGAATGGTCTCTCCGGTCTTCTCGTCGATGTAAACTGGACTGTGTCTTAAGGGCAGAAGGTCGATGGCGTTGGCTGCAAGTGACCAAAGATGGCCAGCTCCTTGCGGTGCCCTGGCTCCCTTTCTGAAGTGAGGGTTAATGGACAGGTTGTGTCTGACGGAGTTCTTCCAGCGCTCGTCACTTGCTTTGTAGAAGGGAAAACGGTCACTGTAAATTAAGAAACATGAATTTATTATGAAAATTAATTTGTTCTCTACGATTATTAAATGATTTCGTTTTTTTTATCTTGATTCTAATCTAGGACAGAGAGACAGAGTTGATAGTGGAATGAGCTAATCCAGAAGAATACTTTTCACTCTCAGCATAAAAGTAATTCCACTCTAGAATGTTAATAACAACTAGGTATTTATTAGCATGGAGAAATATAATAAATACAGGTAAATATAACGAAACTCCGTGAACAGCTTTCATACAAACTACACTAATTCCATTACACTAATTCCTTTTACATATGAAATTCGAAAATATGCCTCTGCCAATCACACTAAAAGTATTACATACAAAGAATTTAATATAATTATATGGCACACCACTCAAAAGCATTATCGAAAATTCCGGAACCATCTCAAACGGTAGGGTCACCAGTCCGGGGACAGCGCGGCTTTATTTATAAAGCACTCTAGAAAAAATAATACAACCTAGATACCATTAGAAAAAAATATATATTACGCCATTATCGAAAATTCCGGAACCATCTCGAATCCCCCAGCACGGTAGGGTAAGCTCACCAGTTCGGGGGCAGCGTGGCTCCGGTCGAGCGCGCAATCGATCACGCGTGCCAGGCGGTGCCGGCGCGCTTACCCGACCCCGTACATCACTGCACGTCATCTTTTGAGGTAAACATTATGACCAGGTGGGTTTGGCGTGGTACTACTAACTTTCAAGACTACTAAGCTATAATAGTAAGCTTTGGGCCAACGAAAGTTTGCGATATCGCAACTAGCAAATTAACAGTATGCCGCTTAGGTGATACCACAAATATGATTTTGAGATTAGGGTGATGTGATGATATGCGTGACGATTTTTTATCACACGTGACAGGCGGTGCTGGTGCGCTTGGCCGATGATAAAATGTGGAATTTCTTGACACTTTTTCTCTGACGGTCTTTTTCATATTTCTATACTTCGACGGAAATTTTAAAAAGTGTGGTGTGTTGGACCCTTCCATCGGAAAGGGTATAAGGAGGTCATCATCATCATCATCATTTTCAGCCCACATCGACCCACTGCAGGGTATAGGCCTCTTCTCTATTACGCCAATCCTCACGGTCCTGTGCCAGTCTCATCCAGTTTGTTCCTGTTATTTTGGTGATATCGTCGGACCATCGGGCTGGTGGTCTGCCTACTGGCCTTATCACTCCTATTGGCCACCACTCTGTGACTGCTTTGGTCCACCGTCCGTCATTCCGCCTAGCCAAGTGTCCCGCCCATCTCCACTTTAATCTTGTTAATCGCTTACCTACATCTTCAACTTTTGTTTTTCGTCGAATTTCGACGCTGGGTACGCGATCAACGAGAGAGATGCCTAGCATAGAACGCTCCATTGCTCTTTGTGCGACCTTTATTTTGTGCATATTCTGCTTAGTGAGCGTCCATGTTTCGGCACCGTAAGTGAGGATAGGCAAGACACATTGGTTATACACCTTGGTCTTCAGGCATTGGGGTAATTTCGACTTGAAGACATCCTCCAGTTTCCCAAAAGCAGCCCACCCCAATCCAACGCGTCTCGCGATCTCCTTCTCCTGGGCTTTTTGGTCAAAAGATAAACGATGTCCAAGATAGACATAATCGCCGACTACTTCCAAAGACTCATCACCTACGGTTATGTTAGGTATACGTACAGGGCGATTCGTCATGATCTTTGTCTTGGACATGTTCATCCTGAGACCGACCTTCAGGGAAGCTTCGTGCAGTTCTGCGAGCATTTGTTGGAGATCTACGAGACGTTCGGCTACGAGAATCAAATCATCCGCGAATCTAAGGTGCGACATGTGTGCCCCATTGATAAGGAGGATTGTATAAGGAGGTACTTAAGATATATTTTTGTGCCGGTTCCAAAGTAGATTAACAGAAAAAGGAGTTTTGTGTTAATAATAAATACCTCATAGAAACAAACTGAAGGATTTCGCAACACAAAACAGTTAATTTTAATATCACATTAATTGAAATTTCGAGAAATTCAGACAGTAAAAAACATCGCGAATAGACCCGGATAAAAAGTAAAATGAGTACAAAACAATTCAATATTGTGTACAAAATTCGAAAAAAGCTTTCAGCAAAGCGAATTTATAAAGCTTCACGTTACAAAAAGGATTATTAGCGATATCCGACAATGAAATCCGAATAAAAATTAATCCCTTTGAAAAGCAGGTGAAAAAAAAAAACATAATAAAACAAATTAAATCGGCAGCACAAGGTGATAATGATAACGAATAATGAAATAACCTGCCCCTCGACCATGGTTGAGCGAACACCAATGCCATGTCATGCTTCTAAACCGATTGCACACAGACAAAACATCAATAATTTGGCTCATCCTTATGTATTTTTGTAGTTACGGATCGCCTAAGCTATTTTACCCGGAAAAGGAGCAGCTGACATATTCTACAGTCGAACATAAAAGTTAAAAAAATACATTTTTCTAAGTATGACATTTTGCGCGGTAGAAATACCTAATTACTTAGATGCACTTATCTTCCGATACAGTGATTACGAGTGTTATGGAAATACCAATTCGAATTACCTTCGTAATTACACTGCGATAGGACCTTATCAGTCGGTTGACTCTGTTTGCTTATCGCGAGCTGTTTTATATTTGTAGCTTTCGTTTCAAATACATTT